>JAQIXP010000454.1:0-25904 GCA_034700285.1 Proteroiulus fuscus
CATTATTGATTAATGTGTACTTTTATTTAACATGGAGATTCCCATAGGAGCATGCATGTTTTCAAAAGTGTGGACAGGCCCCTTAAGGGGACGTTCATAAGTTATGGATGGTTCTTACGCGTAAGTGGGTGGATACATTTTGGGCTCTTGGATATATCTATGATTGTTTTAGAAGGAGGTCAGAGTGGGGTATCCATGGTAAATCGTTATGACATTTTGTAAAGGCAAGTGCACGTTAGCAAACATCATGAGATGTTCTTGCTACAAATCGTTACAAGTGGTACCGTACGAGTCTAAATTGTATTATTTATGAATGGCCCCTTAAGCCTAGTTTCAAACAAAATGTTATTGTTCCCTCACTGCTTCAATATTTTCTGCTAATCAATTTTTTTTTATTTCGTGTATTTTTATTAGTTTCATATTGTAATGGGCATTTTCAATATTATGATAATATACATCATTTTTATACCAGACTACACTGCATGCTCTATAAAGATTATGAGACTTTAAACTATTGTTTCAATAACGTTTTGGTGCTGGGCCAGTTTTGCTTTGATCGTTTGCAGTTGCCTTCCATTGACTCTTTGCATGACAAACGTGTAGTTATGATTTGTCTGCTATTGAGATCTTAACTTATGCTGCCTGTAGGTTGGGGTTTTGGTAGCAGACGAATCCTAACCTACAGTTTGTCACGCAAAGAGAGCCAATGGAGGCCTTAATAGAAGGCAACTGCAAACGATCAAAACAAAACTGTCGCTAGGTGGTGGGCCCATATCCAAAATTCATTGGAACCTATTCCATATACATGCGTACTCCTCTTTTGCGATATTAGGCCTAAAAAAATTCATTGCAAAACATTTTCTGTTCATATAGAAAACGATTTCAATGTGCTCAGACCTACGTTGTACTTAAACCATTTCCTAATTGAACTGAATTTCCCCTTCAATAATCTCATCACATCATAATAAATGGTTCATGCATGGGTAATTTATAAAAAATAACATCCATTGGCCTGGTATAAATAAGAGTATGTTTCTGATAGTTTCTGCCGTGCATTGTATTACCTTGCATGCATGCTTTCTAGTCAATAGTTTAAATCTTTCAATGTTATTTATAATATTAGCCGAAATGGCTTCTTTTTGTTGTTTTATCATTTACCTTTATTCGGTTGAGTAAATAGGCTAAGCCAATTGTTCTTTCTCTTTTAATTGTTTTTTTTTAGGATGGGAACTTTTCAAGTTTGAATTTCACTTTTTTTTTTTCCTGTACAGTAATGTTTCTAATCACGTATTTAATGGTGCAGTGGCAAGTTGTATAGAAGGCAATTAGTGTAGGATCCTTTTCATCATCGATGCCATTTGCCTGATTAAATTTCAAGTCACGCAAAATGCTTTCTCCTACAAAAAAATGTCTGGCTTTAATATATTTTTGCTTTTAATTTGCTGCTGTGGATGCAACTAAGGCCATTTTTTTTTTACCCCAGGCACATTTCAAACATATTTTCAGTTTTCATCTCCCCTTACCCCCTTTCACCCTGTACAAGTTGAATGATGAACAACAAGATTTTTAGGAACACGAATTAACCATCTGGTTATATTTTTTGCATGTTATTTTGGATGGTTTCACTTGTAGTTTTGTCGTTTCTGATGACGTGGCTTTAACCATCCTTAATATAATAAAACTGAATAAAATGCAATTTATTATCCCTCGGTTGGGTCATTACTGCTGGTTTTATCGTTTTGTAGGTTTGCAAATTGCAGTAAAAAAAAATAAGCCTCGTTTTTTCCCCCACCCACGCAATATCTACTTCTTGACCCGTTCAAATGCATTTGGGCGAAATCCATAGTTAACATTTTTATTATTGTGAAATAACGTAGGATATACATATTTTATTTCACTATGCAACCTGCACACGTACATTGCATTTTTAGTTAGGTTTATTATAATATTATCCCTCGGCACATTAATGGCATTGTAAATTATCGTTTCTGACAGCATTATTGAAGATGAAAAAAATATAGCAATGAAGATAAAATGTTCCCAGCGATAATTTCTCTCCGGGGTACTCTTAAAAATTCTCGCTCCTTTCCCCCCCCCCCCCCTCTCAATCCTTCGTCTAATTCCCCATTACACGTTACCATGGAGCTTTGCCATCTCTCCACCCCCCCATCATCGGAGAGCGCATTCAAATGATTTCTTCAAATGAAACTGAAATATGGTGAAAGAACAACTTCATCGTGCAATTCTTGCTTTCTTGCTTTGGCCGTTTGAAAACTAATACAAAATTATTGGCCATTATTTAGGATTAATGCTGTAGGCCTAAGCTTATTTGGCACATCAAACGTTTTTGTAATGGGCAGGGGCAGTCAGAAACGCCATTTTGTTTCATTGTGATGTAGAATTCGATGAAATTACAGAAAGTGAGACAAAAAAATTTCTGTTTTCATGATTAATTTTTGATATTGAAAATGTAAAGAAACACTGCATGACAAATTACACGGTGTCTACCAGATCATAAAACCATAAAAAGTCATAATTTTTTTTGATTCTTCAGTCAAATTCTTTTAAAAACCATGTTTTTGGTAGGGATATATGTACAACTGAAGCCCGAATGCATTGTGGGCATATTAGTACTTGTAAATAAAAATATTCGGAGTCATAAAATAGTTTTCATCAATTGCTATACATGTACTCAACATGGACTCAATATTTTCATTTGCATCTATTATTTTCATTAGAATTAAGGAATACTTATTTAGTTCTTTATCAAAGCAACTTCAAATTGGGCCGAATTTTTCTGTACATGTTTGTTTGCATTGCTATACTATATAATTCAATTGAATATAATATAAAAGCAAAATGGCGTCGAGGGATGAAGCTTAATAACTGTATTTAAGACAAAAGCACAAAGGTGCTTGTTTCGTGCCACCAAATCGTTGTAATGAATTATTGATCAGCTTGATCCAATGGTTTCCTTGTTTGCTTTTTTTTTCAACTGTTGTAGATAAGGGATCTATACACAAGTGAAATTCTTATTTATAATTAAACTTTTTGTTCTTTTGTTTGTTATTTTTTAAGGGAAATCCCAATCCAAGAAACTAACAAAACATGGCAACACGAATTTCCTGACATAAAATGTTTAAAACTTAAACATTTTTAATGGTTAGGGCAAGCCATAAAATGTGTGAGCTAAATCCACCAAGCAGAGAAATTGTCTAGAAATGCCCTTTGACTTTATGTACCCTAAGTTATTTGTACAATGGATTAACTGAATTTTCTGGCTTTTTATGTATGTTGAACGTGTATATATTTTAATTGATGGAAAGCAAAATGGATGCCTTTTTACTGCTGCATGGGAAACTCAAATGTTTATTAAGATGCACGATAAGTGCTTTTGTGCATGATAGGCAAGTTTTAAAGTGATATTCATGATAATAATAATGTCAGGATTGTATATTATACAGTATAAGGAAAAGGTCACGATGAAATCTTAAAAAAAGTAATAAAAGAAACTACAAACTCATGAACTGCATGCAATCTCTTATTAAAATCTGTATTATGGTACTTATTGTTTCCTTAAGTGTTTGTGTGTGGGAAGTTAAAATAGAAAAATAATTTTAAGAAAACACAAGTTTTTTTAAGATCAAGGCCTTGGTAGCAACAAATGCGGTAAATTAAAAAAATGGATGTCAGCATAGTTCATTTAAAATATAAAAAACACTCACCAAAGTTAGCACTTTTAAGGAAGAATTTTTTACTTACATATCCGGAATTTTGGCTATAAAAAGTGTTTGGACAGTTTTTTTGAACAAGAACGCATTAAATCAATTTTAACTTAACATTAAAATCATATTATGTGACGTCATCTAAAGCCGCTGGTGCTTAAATTTGGTACTTTGTATTCCGGTAGTTTTCATTCCTCAAGTCGTTAGCACCGAAATTACAATGTATATACCACGAGGAAATTGTGCGAATTTTCTTTTTAATGTTTCAATCCCAACACGTTCAAATGAAATGTGCTTTGCATCGTTGCTTGCTTTTTTTTAGTTTCCTTTTCATGAAAATGTAGAGAGAAAAGGGCTGACTGGCATGAAAATGGACTATATAATGATTTTGAATGAGGAAATACAAACTATACACATATGTACGTCAGAGCAAATATATAGGTAAACAATATACAAACATTTGCTTAATTTGCAACTAAGTCACGGTAGCAAGCACCATAATATGCCGTTTATTTCGTGTAGTAAATACTAATTAACATAGTGTTGGCAAAATTTATTTTATAAATATATCAGTTTTAATTGTATTGTAACATATGGGTGTTTTATGTTTTGTTCAAAAACATCTCGATTTTTATCTTTATCCGCCCTGATTATTCAGTCACATTGTTATTTTTGATTTATTTTATTGAATAACTGATTGCAATAGCTCCTTTCTCTATGAAAACAAATTTCCCCAGAATTACAAGTATTTTCAGAAATAAGTGACAAATTTCTGGAGAAAAAATTAATATATCTGCTCAGAAGAATATCATATTTTTGACAAAACGTTAATGTAAAATACGAATATTTTTTTGCAAGAATTTGTCGTTTAATTATGAATTTCTAAATTTTCTGCAGAAATAGGAACTGAGATATTTATTTTTTAACTGAGATACTTTCATTTAGTATGTTAGCCGCAAATTTGGTCAAACCTTTTAGAAAGTGTATTAGGTCTATCATTCACATTTTTTTTCATATTAGGCCTAGGCCTATAACATATTTTTCACATATTATCAAAATTTTTTCAGTTTTTTGAATAGTCAATTTGCTCATATAAGCTACAACTCAAAATTTTCACATCTGTCATAGGCCTATACCTAATAACCAGTTTTCTTTTAAATTATTTAAATCACATAAAACTTAAATGTAATGCAAATTTGTAGGGTAATTCTTGTCGCAGGACAGCAGTGCAAAGCAAAGCACAACAAGCTAAAGTTTTAAATTCATAATTAATGAAAAAAGTAGAATTTATGGCACCACGTATGACGTCAAACAAGTAACATGCCTGTCTCGTTTTTAACATTAAATGTCTACATTAAAATAAACCATACATTGGTTTAAAAAGTTTAAACTTTTGGGAAATGTTTGTTGTTTATGATCTCGTCTAATTTAGTTAATTTTTTTTTTTTAAAGGATAAAATGGTATGAATAGTATAACATGGGTTAATTTTTGCATGCAATGGACCCTTGGTTTGGTGGTTGGTGATCGTCACTCTATAAAGCAGCAAAACTTGTTATTTTTTGAAATGGTAATATTTTTGAGCCCTTCAAATCCCCAATTTTTCCCTTGGATGGACGGGGCCCGACAACTATTATGTGATAAGGATTTCTTAACCCTGCAAGAGTAGTTGGATCCTGATTCATGGTGACAACACATGTGGAAAAAAGTAGACATTTTCAGTCACAGTGAAAGGACAGTAAAATCTCAGTGCAATGAACAGAAAGGAGAAAAAATATACGTTAGAGTTGAGCTGCAAAACGATAGACATTTACACTATAAAGGACTAATCCCCTTCAATCTTTTTTTTTTCCTTCTCTTTTTATTCAAGTCCTGTTTCTTGAAAAAAAATATATGGGAAAAAATTCCCATTTGGGAATACACTCAAATTCAGAGTTGGGAGCGAAGACATGAGAGATGAACAAGCATTTATTTTATTCGCAAAAATGTAAAAATGGTTTCAACTGCATGGCAACCAACATGGGAAAAAAAGTAGTTGATGTTGCAGAAAGTAAATGTGAGTTGACATGAAGAGGATCAATAAACGACATTGTTATCGATTTCAATTCACGGCAACAGCCAATGGGGAAAGAACACGGCACTGAATGCCAGAAAGAAAATCCTAATCGAAAATCTGAAAAGATGGAGTTTTAACGTGGAAATTTGCAAATAAAAGCAATATTTTCTGGAATTTTGCTGCCGGGGGACGTGGCCATTTTGGTTGACATGTTCAATTCAAACAGGTTAACATTGCTTATTTTATTGCTGAAAGGCTCAAGGGACAATCTGAACCACTTGCCACGACACTAGTAGTGTAATCATGGGCAAGAAATATCGATGGCTTAATTCGGAAGTAGCGAATGAGCCAAAAACTGCTTTCGAGATATAGCGCTTTTATGTGAAAAAAAAGGTATAATGTGGAAATAAACAATGTTTTAAAAGGTGAAATTTGGGGAAAGATGAAACAATATATAAGCTAGGATATATTTTATAGGGAAAATCATTTGTTAAATAATTAAATTAGTAAATTAATTAAGTAATTTGAGAAATAAAAGGCTTTGCAGGAAAGTGAAATAAAGTTGAAATAGCGAATGTGCACATCCATTCGTTTGCCTATTCACTAAAGTGAATGCAAAAAAATGTAGCAAAATAATGTTGTCACATTCACTACATGTACTTCTATTTTGTTATAAAAATTCATGTCTCGAACCATTTTTAAAATATAAACTAACGAATGGTACCATTCCCTACTTCAAACTTTTAGGGATAATACCTTGTTGGATAGGGCCTATTCACTACTCTTCGCTTCTGTAACTTTAACAATTATTGGTTAAATTAATTTTTGTAACTTTAGGTTAATTAGGGACACTTGCAGGATCACAATTGTTCACTTTTATCTTATTTTTGACAAATTGGTTCATTCGCTACTTGTGAATTAAGCCATCAATATGGAAGTCTTAAAGCAGGTTTCTTTTTTTTATACAGAAATATCATAACAACAATGCCTAAATTGACAGGATATATTATAGGACTTTTGCCTTTTATTTCCAAAATAGGGCAAATTATATAGGGGGAACCTTGCCCCCCCCCCTTCACCCAACTACCAAAAAAGCCATAATTTAACCAAACTTGTAGGTCTACCGCTGAGACTAGACGCGGGTATAATTCAAAGCTAATGCAAAGTCTATGAGGGAGTAGAAAGTAATTTACTGAATATTATTTGCAGTTATGATTTGTATATCGTTTAATTAAAGAGTATTTTATTTTTATTTTTTTTAATGCCTACCACCTTGACTTTGGATGAACGTCTTTTTAATGTCAGGGTGGGAGTTTAATAGCCTATTTGTTGGCACGCAAGGGGGCGTTGTTGCAAATAATCGGTCATGTATTTAACTTCATCTCGTTAACTTTTTTTAAGTACAAGTAAGCTCTTTTTCAGTTTATAATTTATTTGACTCGTTTTATGCAGAACTGTCACACACTGACCTCAACGTAAACTTGCGATAATTACTGAGCAATCAATTTTTGAAGCTAGTCTTGTAAACTGGCATTGGCGAGGGCCGCCATAGTTGACCCAACCTGAGGTCGTTAACATCGTGTTTCAATGCGATAAAATGTAGTCAAACCTACGCTGGCACGAAAAATGCAAAGACTTTATTGACTATTTATTGCCTAAAACAAGATAGCCGACTTGCATATTTTTTTCTGAATTGGTTAAGTTAATTTACATTTATTGAAATTTTCTCTTCTGTACGGCAATTATTTTCATGAATAAAACCCATGTTTAAACGCCAGTACATGTAAGTTTTCTAAGAACGAATTGAAAGGTTAATCTAGTAATTTACATCAACCAACACCACCACAAGGGGGCACTAACTCCTATTAACCTTTCTGAAAAGTTTCTTTATTACAGTAGAACTAGCTACTCTAGTAGAATGACAGGCTATCAATTATTGACCATCTGCAGCCGCCAGCCATTAGCCGACGATGATGTCAGTTTCAAAGTGACGTCTTCGGAAAAGTAAACTTTGTGAGTTTACTTTTGAAGGATGTTTGATTTTCATATACATTTCTATGATTTCAGCAGACACTTGAATAAATAGGACTAATTAAAGCATTTCAAGAGTTAATTCTATTTAGGGCTTATTTAAAGGAAAAGTCCCACTTTGTAACAATTGTAATTTAAGCTGTTCACACTTACTAGATATGATGGAATGGCTGTGACAATAATTACAGCAGCTTTCATATTGAAGAAATCAAAACGTTTGCCAAATACATGTTAGGCGCCCTCTTGGACATGCATGTCTACGTGTTTCATGAGAGCTGATGCCTTTTATCCAGTAGAAAACGCTACATACTGGCGGTAAAATGGCGCCTATTTGGGTTTTGCATTTTCAACTAGATCCTGTATTCAGGACTTTTTATTTAATGATTGGTGGGCTCAAATTAACTTGCAATTTCCATGCCTTTCCTAATTTTTCATGCACTTGCTCAGGTACAAACACCTTCATTAAAAGTAGAACTTTCTCTTTAATTTGACTCTATATGATGAAAGTTAGTGAATTTATTTTGTGAATAACCGCTTGCACCCTATCCTAAGGTGCAATCCATTAACTTTCGCACGCACCATAGCACGTTTAGGCAACATCTGGAGTGCCAAAGTAATTTTCTGGTATTTTCAATGGTTCGATGAATAAGAAACAAAATGGCTGCCCTTTTTAAACTTATTTCAACTAGCTCACCGATTTGACAGGAATAAATGACCATTATACAAGCATGAGCCGTGTATCCGGCATTTTTAATCAAAACCCTTGTAACATATCAGACATATAATATATTTTTATTGAAGGATCTACGGTACTTCACATGAGATTCAAATGATGATAAGCCTCTCTCTCTTTAGTATTATAAGCCTTACTTGTAAAACTCCCTCTCCCTCCTTCCACGTATAATGTACTATGCATGAAGTGATTGCACCAAAAACAAGCATTAATAATACATGTGGGTCTAAACATGAATTATGTATTATAATATATTTTAATACAAAAGATTGGTATACATCTGGAGCTGCACTCATAAAATATTAATACTGAAAAAAATGAAGAAAATATTTATTCTGACAAAAGAGCTACAATAATTGTATATGATACGGGGTCACGCGCTACATTCACTGGATTAATTGAATTATTAAAATGACCAATTGTAAGGAATAATTGAATATTTTTTTCATCGTTTAGGCCTCCAGCCAGCATTTATAAGTGACTTTATAATAACAGGGTAACATGATAAAATATATATCTGATAAAAAATGCAATAAAATCAGGTTTCATAAGTCAATTGGATTTTGTTAATGTAGGCCTACTTGAAATGTACACTTACAATGACGTATTTACTACATTGATCTTGGAAATGTTTAAATGGTGTAAAACAATCCAGAAAATATATCGGAATGATCTAGATAGCCTACAGTTCAAAGTGGCTAAAATGCATTGGATAACATTAATGTCTTGTGCACGTTCCCATTGACAAAATATATTAAGTGGGGTAGTCTTCTTGTGATAATAACTCTCGATTAGATAGTGATTAGGCCTACTGTAATTGTACTTTCATCATAGACCTTTTCTCCCAAAATTTATAATTAGACAATTTTTATTTTTAGCCTGTTCCAAGTCTGATCAAAATAAAGCTTGATTTGAAATCAACAAATAGTCATCAATCATTACAATAAATAAGACAGACTTTGATATGCCATGAATCAATTTCAAGTTAATAAATCTTAGCTCGTTTATTGGTGATGTCAGATATCGAATTTAAACTAAGAACCACATAGCAGTGTCGCAATACACTCTTAGGTAATTGGCCGAACCAAACATATGGCGCGCCATTTACGACATTTGCAATATAAAGTACTATGTCAAAATCTTATTTAAAACACTCCTTTTAATTTAAAGGGACAATCCCACCTTACCTCAAGCATTTTTTGCAAGAAAGCTGGGGGAAAACAAGAAGAGCGTAGAAATTTAAATTAAATTTATAATTACCATCCAATAGTTATTAATTTTGAAACATGCCACTATAAATAAAAATCTCGATGGATGATAGTAGCCATGTTAGAAGTCATTTTGTCAATTGCGCATGCGTACCCTCTAGTAATAAACTAGATGGTGTGCAGTTTATGTGTAACAGAGAATGTGCATAACTATTCAATAGCGATAAAGTGAAGCCAACTTGGCCCCCCTTGCATGCAGCGCCATTCTGCCTGGGTGGGAGACAAAAAAAATGGCGCCTATCCTCTTTTTTTTGGAAACATCGTGATTTCTGAATTATTGTAGGTGAACTGCAATCATTAATAAGACTGCCCTTCTTTATTATTAATAATCTTAATTTTATTATTAATTTGTCACCAAGTAGCTGTCCCTTAGGAAACCAAAAATCCCATGCTAGTTCTCATTCAAAATTAGGAACTTTTAGTTTTTAATCAATTCAATTATTGTCTGTGCCCTCAACATGGAATGTCGTGGGATCTGCCTGTAATAATTGAAATAGGAAAATTTTACTGGAAATTGTAATTGTTCAATTAAATTCATTTAAAAAATTGCTGGAAACTTGTTACACGTCACGGCTTCATCCAAGCATACATTTATATGCCTTTATATTTTTTTTTAGAAAAAAAAAGTATTATTATGTATTTTCTAAAAAATTAATAAATCAAAATCTAGTTTCTTAAAGCTAACTTCTTGACCATTAGACCTGCCATTTAGGCGTCGATCATTTTTCAACTTCAAGTGCTAGCTAGGCATAATTTCAATTTACTTTGGAAGCAGTAAATTAAATTGCAACACACATTTTATAGGCCTAATTCTGAGTAAATTCTAGAAAAGGCTTTTCATTACATCAATTTGATTAGTTGAAATGGGACAAGCATGTTTATGTAAATTGTGGCAATCATTTATTTTGATGCCCGTGTCATAAATAACAGCTTTCCTACCTTATAAGTGTTTATTTTTTATTTATTTGAATTTGGATTCATTTGGTATTCATCCAATGTTCCACTTATGTAAATATTTTGATCTCTGTTGAGTGTTTTGAGTTAAAAACACATCGAATTTTGTTTTGGCCTACTCAGAGCGTTGCTAATTTGGAAACCTAAGCCCCTGACCTGCAAATATAAATGTATATCCAGACCACCATGAGCATTAATACAAGTAGGCTTGGTAAAATTGCAAAATTTTTAAACACTAAACATATTTATAGTATTTTTTTTTCTTCAAACTGAAGAGTTTGCCAATAGTCACTTATGGTAAACCATGAAAAGTGGGCTGGTTTTTCGTGTTTATTCATTTTAGTGACCTAAATGGTTTTGTGTTTCCTTTTTTTAGCCATAGAAATGACCACGAAGCAATTTGCATTCAAAAATATGCTAATCCCAAATCAAGATGTAGGCAAGAAAAATTGTAGTAACCCTTTTTATTTTAATTTGAACCTGTAACACTGTTATAATTGCCAGCATTATCCTACAAAGGGTTGGTTTGCATTTTATGTTGATAAAATCATTGGTTAACTGGTATGTTGCAAACATGCATCAACCGGTAGAGCAAAACATGTTTATTACATAGGCCTATATAGGCTATATATCGGTATATAAAATTGTTAAATGTTGATTGAAACGCCAAATTGTTTGTCTTTTGCATGCATCTAAGTAAACAAGAGCTCGGTGGAAAAAGCTGTTGAGTCACAGAACATAAATGTGTGACAACCACCAGAAGGTTTTAATGTAAAAACATGCTAACGTTTTAATGCAAAAATGTTAAGTTTTAATGTAAAAATGTTTAATGTTTTAATGTAAAAATGAGGAACCTAAACATTTCATTTTTTCAACATTAAATGTTGATCAGTGATAGTTATTACAAGTATACATACTATAGACCATGTAACCTGTGTTGCCAGATTAAAATATAAGAAAAAAGTGGGCTGAACAAATTTTTCTACCAAGCTCTTCAAATACATGTACATGTATAAGCTGCATTTATTTATTCTTCTGTTCGGCAGCCATTTTTCATATATTTATAGGCCTATAGCTTAAATAAATTTTGCCCTATAGAGCGATTTTAGATCTGAAGCTAGTTTGTTTCTAAATACATTACGAATCTCTAAATATCTACCCGGAAGCTTAAATCATGAAAGCCTTTTAGCTTGAATTTTATTGGTTAGTCTGACGTAACTTACCTTGCTTGACTAAGTAATGAAACTTTTCCTGTCAGGGATATTTTTTATGACATTTTGACTTTTGTAAAACAGCACTGTGAGGAAAACCTATCCGTGCCCCTGAGTGATCTTTATAACCATGAAAAATATTATTGTGTATTAAAGTAGTCTAGTCTACATGTAGGTTACCGTGCAGATTATAAAAAGTTGACTAGGCCTATATGAATTCGAGGATAGTTTTTTTACCTGATGTAAGCAATTTAGCTAAACTTTATAGACAACTGGCAATATAATAGTAAAAGCACTGTGTATTTTGTTTAAAATACATGAAAGTCCAACTCTAACTTACATAACATCTCCACAGCAAGGAAACATTCTAGGGTGTGTTACATTATTCCTTAAATTTACATTGAATATGAATTTTATATTATTAAATAAAATTTTGACCTATCGATACACAATGTGCCATTCACCATTTGCTGGGGGGTCCAATTTGATGTCCACTCTCCTGGGAGGCCATTTTTTATGTTTTGACCATAAAAATCACACAGAGTTCAATAAGTTAGTTTTAGGAGCTGTAAGTATAGACACTAAACGAGAATAAAATTTTATAGCTTTGTGATAGATAAAAAAACTAACAAGGAATTTTTAAAAACAAGATTTAGTTTTTTTTCTTCCAAGCAAAACATGATAGTGGCTCTTACAACACCGTTTTCAAGTAGTTTTTCTCCCCACTTTTTGGGCACTTCATGTCTGATGCCCTCTTTCTATCATCTTTTGCACGTTTTCCCCTCCTTGTTCTTGCCTTTGGGGCTGTTACCAGGGGTACCCTTGACCACAAGATGACCCCATTCCTAACAGAGGAGGCAGGGGAGCTTGAAATTCTTTTGGATAATGATCCTGCATGAAGAAATACTTTACACACGAGAATTTGCTTTGTACAAAATGTTAGACAAAGTGGCTTTTCTAAGAATATTACCATGTATTTTTGCTTTAAAAAACAAACTGCATTTACTGAAAGTCTAATAGGTTTTTGGCTGGTTTTTTTTCAATTTGGCAGCTCCTCCTTTCCCACTAAACCAGCCTATTTGCCTCCCATGGAAAGCCTCAATGCCCAATTTTTCACTGTATAATTACTGTAATTAAATTACTAGTTTGGAAACCACAAAAGTTTGCACAAAAAAAGCAGCCGGTCTACTTCATCATTTTTGATAGTCAATCTTGTGTCAAATTTTATAATTTTTTTATTCAGAAAAATTGGATTGCTTTTTTTTGCTGCAAAGTAGGCCTATAGATCAGGGTATATAGCCTAAATGATACAAAGTAAATGCTGTTTACTGGAAATAATAAATGCAGATAAAATGGAACAAGCTAGTGTTACTTCTATACAGATTTCTGTTTTATCAGTATTGATAAGCTTAGATGACATATTAATTTGCAGAAACTTATTACAAATACATAATTAGGATGATAAAAATCCATTAATCGGTTGGACTTGTACAAATCTACAGATTAATGGAAAATATTTGCACGAATCTGTGACCTCCCTCTTGATAATAATAAAGAAGATAATTTTCTCATCGAAAATCGTATCCACATAATATAAAATAAATTATTATAGCCTATCACAAAACTTTAAATTTTTTAAAATTAGTAGGCCTACTAGGGTAAAATCTATGAAACTAAATCATTTTTTTCTTGTGATTTACTTATCATCAAAAAAAGTAATTACTTTAAAAAAAATAAAAATCCTCAAAAAAATAAACTCAAAATTTTTTAATAAATAGGTCCTATGTAATGAAAAGCATGTAGATCCTATGAATACAAAAGGAATGGAAAAAAATACCAATTTTACTTGTTTATCGAGTAGTTATGTCTAGCATTATTTGTCTGTATGCTTAACTTGAGTACATATTCCTGGCTGTATATAAATCGATATAATGTTACACTGCAGCAGTTTGAAATTGCACCATGGCTTTATAGTTCTCCCTAACATAAGGATTGAATCCATTTTCATCTGCCAACTGCTTCATTGCCTTTTTATACATTCACACAACTGGATGGAATTTGCAGATACTATCTCATCCCCGTGTCTGTTATGTCAGAAACAAAAATATAAATATATTTTGAAAGTATATATTAGAACCATTTGAAATAGAAAAAGCCGCGCATACATAGACTGTATATACAATATATTGGTCTATCAGAAGAAGAAGGGGAATGGGACTTTATAAATAGCTGGAAGAGAATGTATAGACATACACGAGTTGAATGTATTCATTTGGCGTTAACGAGCTGAACACGAAATAGGGAAGGTTTTAAAATGCTGCATAGAGGGCGCACCCTTTGACCTCGTCTTGCACTTTGATTGTAATTTGCCACATTTTTTTCTGACTTCCACTCATGGCGCCTTTTAAGATTAAAATATTAAAACTAACCTATTTTTTGGTTTAGTTCAACTTATATAGACTTATTATGGAATGCTAAGTGTTGCAAGCGTATGCTAATATTTTATCCATTATTATACTGACAGATTTCAGTTAAGTTACAAGAATTTTCAAAAATGCCCTACAAAATGGCGCATATAGATCTGCATTTCTGAAGCAGCAAAAGGGATGCGCTTATAGCCACTGATTTGATTGGCTGTTATAACGTGGTTCATATGGCGCGGTTACATATTCAACCAAACCTAGTTAAGATCGGTTCGACTAACTTTCAAATAAAGCAGTACATTATGTAACCAAGCCTAATGAACCACGTGATAATAACAACCAATTGAATCCGTGATTCATTCCTCTGGCTAAGCGCATGATGCATGGCTATGCAAAATGAGGGGGAAAAGCTAACTTAAGTTTCTAGAAGGGATGCGTGCAGCCATTTTGTAGGGATTATTACATACAAAATTTTGTACACAAAGCAGAATGTAGGCCTATACAAATGAGAATTGTGTACATTAGGTTAGGTCCATAAACTTGTTTTTATAACCATGTACCTTAAGGTTATGATGTTCTGACATCTAAGTAAAATAACGCTAGTACCATAATGACGTCACTAAGTTCAAATGAGAAACTGACAAGGGTCATAAAGTTCCAAAAATTGCGACAAAATGGGTGTTCACCTAAAAGAAATATATGGTATAGGCCTACGTGTACTTCTACAGATTAGTACTGCACGTTTTTATTGTATTTTACTTTTATGAAATCCATTTCACAATAATAGTTATCTTGAAAATTATTGGTATTTTTTAAATATGGGATTAGATAATAAATATCAGTACAGTAAATATACAATTTTCTATATTCGCTAAACATTTAGTGTTAACAGGCCTAATGCTACATAAAATCAAGTAACATGTAGCAACGCAGTTAATAATGATCGAAAAGCTTATAAATTAGAGAATAATTAGAAAAATAGACAACTTTATAGCACCTATATTCTATTTAGATCATGGCTGATGTCTATTTATATAGGTTTAGTGTACCTTGTTGGCCTGTTTTTTATTTAATCTCAGATATGTTTAACAAATATTTACATTTGTAATGTAAGTCTAGCCTAGTTTTAACAGTTTTGTGAATATATATGACTGCATTTTATGATCGCCCTACATGATAAAAGTATATTGACGTCATGGCCATAAAGACTAATATATAAAAAAAATATAAAGACTAATATAAAAAAACATTAAAGTAATAATAGTAATCCAGGTGTTGAATTTATGCTGATTAATGCCAGTTAAAAATAATTATGTTGTTCAGGAAATAGGCAACTATTTAATATACAAAAAAAAAAAGAAATGCAGAGATGAGTTAATCACCACATTGGGCGGCCATCTTTAATTGTTTTTCAAGGCTTTTATGTTTGTATTCTGAGCATATCATTGTACGTACGATAAACCATACAAGTACATAAAACTCAACGTTTTTACATACTTTAGCCTGTTTATAATCTTTTTAAAGTAATATAAAAACAGGGTTTTTTGTATTATTTTTAACTAGCAAAAAAAAATATTTGATGGTAGTGAATAAATAATACATCATGACAGAAATTCCATCAAGCTGAAATGCTTTTTTTGATGGGTTCCCGTGTACATGTATTAGAACAAGCATAAAAACCAACAACGACAAGACAAACAAATAAACAATACACGTCACTATAGCTTGCATACAAAGAAAATGCCAAAAAGTTTTTTTTAAAACTTTACAATGCCTGCAGAAATTTTCATCAGTATTATTTTCAAAAGCTCAACCCAAAAGGGCAAAATAGGAGCAAAAAAATAAAAATTGAATAAGGATCCTTTTTTATGCCAATTACAAAATAAGTAGGCCTACATGTACTAGGTCTGTATTATTTTTGTAAAAAAAATGCATCAATTGGCTAACATAAGGGACATTTTTATAGCACATTTTGAAAATCTCGCCTTTTCTCAAGAAAAAATATGACATCAGAAGGCAGTAAAAAGCAAAATAGACATCAGTGCATGCTGAAGTGAAAATTCACCAGCTTACAAATCCAAATGCAGTAGAGCTTTAGGATTTCAGGCACAAGTACCAAAAAAGACGAATTTTAAGCTCTATTAAAAATCAATAAGAATAATATGAACAAAGTAGGGATTTTTGTAAGTAGTTTTGGGTTTTTATATTGAAGAGGTTTTTCATGTTTTTTAAAAAAGAAATCAATCCATCTTCGTTAGATTTTTCTAGCTCAAGGGATTGAAAGGGGAAAAAACAATGAAGTAGATTCTAGACTTTAGGGGTTATAAAGGTTGAATGTAAACATGCAAAGGTAGGCCTAACAGAATATAAAAGCCAGAAAAAAAGAATTTGCCAAGATAAAAAAAAGGTATTTAAGCTTATAAACAGGTTTTTATTTGGCTGTAAAATACACGTCGCTGAGCATTCTTAAAAGGACAGACGGGCAGGATCCTTTTTACGGAGGCTACTTATGATTTTTTTATGACTTAACATTTTTAGCTTAAAGACTTCAGTTCTGAACATTGGCGAGCAATGCAGCATTAGTAGGCCTGTTTTTATTTTGACTAAATTCAATGTCGGGTAATGAATTTTTTGTCAACTACTTAGGCCTATAATTGGACGCATCATATTTGAGGGCATCATATTTGTATAAGGAATAACTATGAGGTAGACTATTGCTTTGGTTATGTTTAACATAAAGGCCAAAATAAGTATTTAGTACGTGTAGTTAGTGACGTCATCCCAACGAACGATTAACTATATATAGGTCTAGCTATTTTAATTAATGCCTGCAGATGACGTCACTATTTAATGTACCTAATGAGCACTAGGCCTACAAGGAAACAATAATTCTCTGCGCAAATGTTATCTAATGTGTATTTTATATTAGTATAACACTGATGTTTCTAATAAGTAATTTCTAAAATAAATTAAGCCTAAAAATAAAAAGTAAGACATGCATTTCAGTAGCTACACTGGTAAGCCAGCAAATGGCCAATGAAATTCGCACAAATCATCAGTACTTATACTCCATTTAATACAAAAATGAACTGGAAAATATTCTGTCAGCTCTTGTTATTAACTTCTTATCATGTACCGGTACCGGTATTAGTTATTTCAGCATGTAGTGATTACATTTTCAGTGAGGTTTATATAAAGGTGCATTCCCACTATATCACAAAACTTGTTATAGGCCTATAGCAAAATTATACAACTTATTTAAAAAGAAAAGAGAAAACTAATGTAAAACATGATGTCATTTAACATTTTTCTTGGTAGGCTATATCATCCATGTTGATTCAGTAATTAACACATAAAATATGACGTTGTATAACAAGTTGTACGACAAACTTATAACCAATTTTGTAACAATGTTTTGTGATATAGTGTGGACGCACCTTAAGCATAACTATAGGCTAATAGACCTATTTGGCCAAACTAAACGAACAATAATACAATTGTAGGCCTAGTAATTGCACAAAAAGTAAATAGGGGCCTACAGCCATTTTCTTCATAAAAAAATGTAATCTTTTTAATGCACTTTCGTAAAGTATAGCCTAAAGTCTTGCTAGAAATGTTGATAAATTAAATAATGGAAGATTGTTTGTTTTAAATGCTATGAATTGGATTGCTGTTCAGCCATGCGAATGTTTAGCAATTAATCCAATGGCTTTTGACTATTGTTTACTTAAAATGCTTACAATTTAGCCGTGTTAGCATTCGCCATACAATTAATAACAAGTGCACTAGACCATTGCACTATAACGAAACTTAACTTTGCACTGAAAATCACTTGAAAACTAGACCTATTAAACATGCAGTTTTCCCATTTCATTTTTTTTCTTGATTTTTAACCATTATGACAATTATAAGTAACATGTCATAGGATATATATATAGGCCTAGTAAGCAATTCAACTCAATTGATATTTTAAGACTGAATGTAATTATATTTATGATAGATTGGATAAGCATTTTTTTTTTACTGGTAGTTTATAGAGCAAGGAAATGTTGGTATCATTGGCACATCAGACGTATCAAATCAGCCAACTAATCAATAATCCTAATTGGTTTTTACACTGCAACTGTTCTATAAAATAATCAGGTATGGCGTCCTATTTTTAGCCAAAAAAAAATATATTTTTGACACAAATAATTTATTAATGTATAGTTATTTTTGCCAATTTGAAACTCTTTGATAGTTTCGTTTTTTATGTAGGCCTACTAGTTAAGGTTTTGCTAACTTAGTCAAGTTTTTTAAGCTTGTTTTTTTTTAGATATTTCTTGATAATTATATAGTTCATAAAATAAGAACAAATTCAATTAGCTTATTAAGCTATAGATGGATTATATTATAAAGTAGAATTTTTTTATCATTGGGAATTATTACCTAGGTCTACGCCTATTAACTACACAATGTACAGTCATGGTTAGTTTAAAACATTAAATTATCATTTACCAATAAATTATACGCTATAATATACATAAAAGGTGTTTACTAAATTATAAAAAATGGCTGTTAGGCCTATATAATTATTAGCTTCGCAGCCAGGCCTATTATATAACCTACAATAATCAGTTTTTACACTTTGGAAATAAGGCCTAACTTGAGGCTATGTGAAAAATAATAAGTATAGCTCAATGAATATTTACGTCTGCTCAGTTTCCTCTTACTGATAATGATAAGAATTAAAATCGCTCTTGGGCATCTATCATCAGCATAATTTGCCAAAAGTTTATCAATAAATGCCAATTTTTTTTCAGAAGTGGTATTAATTTTGGACCCTATTTGTGATAAACAAGTGGTGATCAAACACTCGAATATAGGCCTATAACACAGGCGCAGAAAGTCATAGAAATTATAGCTAATATTTGTAAGAAAAAGTAGTTTATCCCCACCTATAATATATTTAAAAACAAAATGCGCCAATTGTGCTCCATTATTTTCATTATAGTCTCTAAAAAACCAAAATGGCGACTGCTTTGTCTTTTAATGTAAATAATTACTTTTACAGTTTTAGCTGTATCTCTTTGACAGGCCACAGATTGCCTCTTCTGTAGATAGATAATTTCAACTCATTAAATAAAAAGCTGTGGCAATGGGGTGCCTGTGACTCTTCACATAGACATGGTAAAAGTACACATAATAATAAATGATAATAAATTAAAGTTTGCATGGAGGCTAATGCAGTTACCAACATCGTTTTTATCATATTTTTAACGAACATTAGTCTTACTCCATCTCCCTCAAAGTCTACATTTTTATTTTTAGTACACTTTCGCTTGTAGTTTTTTTTCCCTTGTTTTCCTCTTTTTATTCTTCTCCATAGCAAATAAAACAGTTTTTACAGTAGTTTTTAAGTAGACTGGTACATACATAATACTTGTTATCTTTTTAAACTCCTTAGTTTCTTTTTTTTCCCCCAAAGAACCAGTTGGAAATGAATACTAATTCTAGATGAGGAGAAAACAACAATGTAAGATTTGCGATTGGCGAAAATGGCTTTTTGAAAACGTATTATTAAACATAAGATGAAAAAGAAAAAAAAAGCATCTTTTGCGCCTATACTTGAACAGACATTTTGAAAGGACCTCTTGTACGAGGCTACAAACCTCCCTCCTTTCTGCAAAAATGATGTTGAAATCAATCCAAAGGCAAGGAATAAATTGTAACAAGATTTTAGGGTTTTGTATGTGAAACGTTTATGGTCTTCTTCAGTTTCAATAGAAGCAGTGAGCTTGCATAAATTGACAATAACAAGTTTCATTTCTCCTCTATTGCTATATTATGCCACAAATTTGGGTTTCATTTTTGTGGTTTTTCGAAAACAAAACATTTTTTTTTTATCTTTTTTTTAAAAAAAAAACAAGTCTAAAATCATTGTTTTCAAATAGGCCTAGCTCGTTATTAATAGATTAATTTGCTTTAATAGGTCTCATTACAGTTTTTATCAAAGCTTGTTTCGATTAGGTTATTGTTTATGAAATAGTGTTTGCACGATTTGAATTTGGTTTTTCCCCCCACATTTATTATCCAATTTTAAAGCTATTACATCAATACTTATAATGTAAAATTAATTTCACTCTTTGGTGCAGATCGTGGAAGGAGTGTAACACACTTTAAAAAGCTTATTTCATTAAGTAGGCTTATAGAAGTTATAAAAAATCAAATGCTTTGGTCAATATGTCCAATTTTCCCCTGAATTCAGAAATGCATTTTAAAAATGCACAAAATGAATACTAACGTGTAATCATGTCACGAGTTAATTCACACCACATGTGAAAGTGACTAGAATTCTCATTGTGCAAAACACATGACGCAAACCTACTTGAAAAATTGTTTTGGTTATCAACAGATATGTCACAAAATCAATGACAAAGCTGAAAATTGTGATTTACATAGAAAATGCATGAAACTATATAAGGCCTAGATAATACCAAAGCAAATCTTGTTGTTTAACATCCTTTACCAACATATTTATTACGTCAGTTACTCATTTTTAATGTAAATGATAACAAAGCTTTTTGACTACAACACTAATAACAAAATGGCTTTGTTGTTGTTTGATACCAACATTTAAATGCCCTCTGCGGACGAACTCAGCGTCTTGGGAGCGATAACACTCGGTAGTTACAAAAAAATAACGCGAGTTCAAACAGAAAATTGCTAGGGAAAAAAGTATTTGACATTCTTTTATGATCATGAAATCCAGGTTGTTTTTTTACAAAAAAAATATATTTTTTATTATTTAAGATTTCATTTTAAAAGTCTTGATTTCTGCCTAATAATTAATTAATTAAGATGGTACCGGTACTGTACTCTATTGCACTTAAATCACTGGAGAACAGCAACCTGGTATTTGCTTAATTAATTTTTTACTAATTTTAAGTAGAAAATGACTCTTTAACGTTACATTTTAAATACAATCATGTAATAAAAAATGATGTTTTTCTTTTGCTTTTAACTAAACCCATTTTTTTTTAGTATTTCTGCAAATGCACAAAGGTTTTGTTTTTAATACAAACCAATTACAATCCTGATTATAATGGTGTTATTTAATTTAAATAAAAAATGCTTGGATGAAAGAACTCTTTTTAAAATGCATAGGCCTACATTATCTGTGAGAAACACTCAAAAAAATTGCAAAAATAAAAGTTTACCCTAGCATACGGTATGGATTGCACTGCGTCCCTGTATTTAAATAATAATTTACTTTACTTTTTACATCACAAATAAAATAAAAGGATAACTTGGTAGAAATCTTATGCGCAATGTGAGAACAGTCTCATTGTCCCATTTTAAAAAGAAGAAAATAGATGGGGGGAACCATTTTGTGTTTCAAGCTGCTTTTATTAGCTTTTTTGGTTTCAAAATTCACGCTTTCTAACGCCAATTCTGTCTAAATCAGTCTGCTTTTGTAATCAACATAAATGTATAAGAAATACCGGTAGTAGTTAACCTTACCTTTCAATGACTGACTAATGGTAACAATGGTTAAATCATCCTTCATATTAGGTAGCAGTACCAGATGGATATGAGAGCCGTTTATGGGCTAACCACAGACCAGAAACCCGAGAAAAACTGAAAATAAGATGCGGGCGTACCAATCAGATAAGACGGCAGGGAGAATATGCGGAATACGGGGCACACACATACACAACATTCAAGCTATAGACAAGGTAATTCCCCTTCATTTTTCTGCGGAATTTTTTTTTACCTCATCCGAGGTGTGTTTTCTCCAACATTAACACTTAAAACAAAACATAATAAATAACACTCGTGTTTAACGGGTTAAAAGATTTTTGTTTTCTACGCACTTTTTTTTTTCCTCCGCCGTTGATGATTTTCCCGAAGAATTTTTTTTTATCCGAAATTTGTAAAAAATAAAAACACAAAACAAAAACAAAAAACACCTCTATCTTCTATAGGAACAACATCGTCATTGTTTTAGCGTTGTTTTCCCTTTACCGCGGTTTTGCGTTATTCCACCACCAACGAATTCAAACTGCGGCAATTTTTAAATCCAATTAGCACTTTCCCCATATTACGAAAAAAAAAACCTGGGAATTTTTTTGGGGGGTGGGGGAGATGGGGCGCGGAGTAATCCACCAAAAGTAGTGCGATAATCCAGAAAAAAAATACGGATTAATCCAAGACTAATTAATCCAAATCCCAACTGTTTAGATGTTATTTGGCGTTTGTAGCACCAAAGATGGTAGATTGCGTGTAAAGACAAGAAGCAGGCTGAAATCCGATGTTGTTGATTGGAATAGGAAAAACGTAGCTCTCGCAGCCGGAGCGCTCTCTTTTCTTCGTTTTATCACTGTATCTGCTTCTTCTCTACGGATGTATTCTAAAGCTTTGGTGTACGGTATTTGTGTGTGTGTGTGCATTTGGGTACGGACGCTTCAGATACCCTCCTTTGTCTCTACCCCACGTGACATGTGGTATTCCCCACTTCAAATGCTCATATTGTGCTAGGGCAAAACTATTGACACACCGAGCTTACTCTCGCTACGAGCCTCTGGGGGGATAAGGCAGTTAATGGAACGCTACACTGGATGTGTAGCCTCACAGCGTGGATGCGCGTAAATCACTCTCAACATGCAATGGGGTAAATGTAGCAGGCTTCTTTGCGTCTGTTGGCTTTTCATGCTATGATAAAGCATCTCTGGATAAAGGAAACACATGAGTGAACTAAGATAGCCTCCAATGCAGGGTACTTTTTTATCTCTCTCTCTCTTACACGTTCGTTGACAGACCCTAGATCTTGTGTCAAACGGTTTGACTGTATAATAGTTATTTATAATAATACAAATGCTTTATGAATGGCCCTTCTTTCGACCGTTTCTGACCACAGGTGAGTCAGACTGGACACTGGTCAGTATAATTTTGATATTGGTTTTTTTTCGTGTCAATTTATGTACTCAACTTCCCAAGCAACAAAAATACATTGGCCCAATATTAGGTTAATGTTGGCTTGCCAATTTACAAACGTTGGGCCAACGTAATTATGCCTTCTTAAGTAATGCTTATTGCTTCTTGCTTGAGAGTTAAGAGTACAAAAATCATAAATTCATTTTAAAAAGCATTTTGCTATGAGGCGCCAATCCAGCTGCGCCAATCTCACACAATATAACCTCAGATATGACAAAAATGCATGTGTTAATATAGGATCCCCATACCAGGGAAATCTGGAATGGTCAGGGAAGTAGCGCAGTAGCTAGGGTCCATTTAGTAGATTCTGTTTTGATGAAAAAGCAGGGAATTAAAGCATTTTTCTATGACAAAAATGCATGTATTAGTATAGGATCCATGGCATACCAGGGAAATCTGGAATGCTCAGGGAAGTTGCACAATAGGGTACATGTAGTGAAACCACGTTTTGATGAATGAAATCAGGGAATTTGGTACATTTTTTTTTACTTTCTGTAAACATAGGCAATGATAGGCCACACAATTTTGAAAAAGTCAGGGAAATTTGAAAAGAGTAATTTATGGAAGAACCCTGCAGTATAGTACACGTAATGCTATACTTACATTGTTAGTATACTATCTCTGTATAGGACCTAGCTACTACTCGATATTTCTATTTTCGTGTTACAAACGTTGTTTCAGTTTCTGTAAATCACCAAAAATTAACACAGTTAAGAAATTTTAGGAAAATTCAGGGTTTCCTCAAACAGGAAGAACTAGCAGTCAGGGAATTTGCATTTTCTTGGAAATATCTGAAAATGTCAGAACATGTTAGGGAATTTTGTCTTATAAAATTTTGGGAACAAAGCCCATCATAGGCCTATGTTCTGTTATTTTATGATCCGACATATTCCGTGCTTCGTTTGATTCACAGTGGTAGCAAAATAATGACGCTTTTTTGTGGATTTTTTGGATCCACTAATTTTAAATGACAACCCATATTTAAATTTGGCAACAACAAAAGAATGTTCCGGATGAATATTATGGAAGGAAACGTCTTGATTCACACTAATGCATTTTCTTCACTTCAAAGTATTTGTTCAGTACATTCACACGCTGATGCTTCCATAAAAATTAACAATGTTGTTTGCCGATTGTAAACTTCCTGGTGTAAATCTGGTAAGCATATGGTTTATGCAGTCCTAAAAAGCATAAAATGGGATTTTTGAATTTTTTTTTGTTTGAATTAGGGCCATTAAACTTGATGGTATGGGCCAAATCTCATTTTTAGCACGTGACCCACGCCCCTTTGTCCTATTTTCTGACATGATGAGCTCCAGCTGCCCAGATCACTCATGTGTGCATCAATTCTTTCAGCCCTAAAGAAGGGTGGACATCCACCATATTCCATAGGGGCTTATTGGAACCTTACAAAATGACTGCCAGTGGCCCTATTATAATCCCCCCTAAAAAAACCCTGTTTGGAAGTTTCTATTCTGTCAAATTTAACAAGGGACCATATGACCGAGGGGAACCAAACAAGGGAAGGGGTCATTTTTTTTCAGTTTAGCTGAATTCCTCATCTGCTTTTGAGAATTTGAAGACTTTATAGTTTTTCCTAAAACAAAGAAAATACGGAATTTAAGGCCGTTAAATCTGAGGTTACAATGGGGTAAAATGAGTTCATAGAAGAATATTTTAGTCCATATAATACCCTGTACAATATGAGAGTGACCTGATGATAACCTATCTGCCTTATTCCTGTTACCTGCAACTCCTATACGTGGTTATGTTATGCTTTTTCAGATCAGCTGGCATTCTGACATTATTAATCGAAATTACTTCTGGTTGCTACATTTGAATTCATCAGTTAGTAAATCGACGGCTTAATTCACAAGTAACGAATAAGCCAAAAGTTGCTTTTGAGATGATAGCGTTTTTAGGGGAAAATGGTAGGCTATAACTTGGAAATAAACAATGTTAAAAGGCTGGAATTTGGTGAACAGCTAGATGAAACAAAAATATATATTTTATAGGGAATGTGCTAATTTTTGTTAAATAATTAGGTAATTTGAGAAATAAAAGGCTTAAAAATGCAAATTCGTAGTTTCGCTTTGATTAATTTTGCAGGAAAGCGACAAATTAAGTGTGAAGTAGCGCATGTGCACATCCATTAGTTTACCTATTGAATAAAAAGAATGAAAAAAATGAGCGGAAATTGTCAGTTTGCTACTTGTATTTTAATAAAAATCCAGGTTTTGAGTAATATTTAAAAGATAAACTAACGAATGGTACCATTCACTACTTGTAACTTTTAGAAATTATACCTTGTTGGATATTCGCTATAGCGAATATCTTCTTTCTTGCAAAAAAATGCTTGAGGTAACGGTTGGACTGCCCCTTTAATGAACTGGTGACAGCAATTTCAGTATATAAGGGGCTATACTTTAATGATGTCACTAAAAATTTGGGATTTTTCGGACCATTCACCCACCCCTGTCATTATGCTGTCACTTTTCGATGGAACCCCCCCCCCCCCACTCCTTGTCA
>JAQIXP010000455.1:0-25900 GCA_034700285.1 Proteroiulus fuscus
GTAATTAAAAAAAGGAAAACAATGAAAAAGAATTTTTGTCAGCCATTTTGTTCAATCGACTGTGTCAAACATTATCACAGTCCCGATTCTTTTTTCTTATTTTTTTCATAAAAATAATCTTCCAAATTTAATTTTAAATAGCGTGCGTTATAGCATTTAATACCCTCATTATCTGAGATTCTACGGAAATAGGCTTCTGACCATTATCTTGGCTATCCCTCGCTTCGCTCGTAAAGCCTTGATAATGTTCCTCGGCATTATTCCCATAGAATCCCACGTAAACCTGATAATGAGGGCATTAAATACTAAATGATAAACAGGATATTTTATCTTCAGTTAATTTTTTCAGCAATTCTGATCAATGATCAATTCATTCCCTTACAAAAATCCTAATTTGTGCACTAATTATCTGTACAGTACGTAGGTTGATTGGAATTTTCTTTACATTTGTAAATCTAAAAAACTGAAAGATAGCAATTGGTTACATCATCCTACAAGTCAGGAATGAAAATGTAAACAATAAAAGGTAAGAATAATGAATGATTAATACCGGGGCGAACACCAGTTTTGGCCCCCAAATTTCCAATCATGTTGCCATATTTTTTACATTTTCTATCATGATTACAAACCGCATGCTCTACAAATCACATTCAAACTGCTTGTGGAAAATTTTCAAAACAATTTGAAAATGTTTGTATGCTAAATTCAAATTTCCTACAAAAATTACTAAAATCATCACCAAGTCTACCCAGTGAAAAATGTACTGCAGTATATATTGCACTGAACTGCAATATTTTCTGCAATTTGCAATAGACATATAAACTGCATTAAAATTGCTGGCAAACTGTTGGATTCTAACAGTTTTATGAAACACAACTGCAGTAAAATTCCATTCCAGTGACAAAAGTAAAAAACAAAATTTTCATGGAATGCAGCTTTACTGCAGTGTTTCATAAAACTTAAGAATCCAGCAATCCAGCTGCAGTTTGCAGTGAACTTCAATTTGGAGTGCAGTCAACAGCAGTAATTTTTTCACTAAAAACATTTCAAATAATAAATGTAGCATAAGAATTAAATTCCCCCAACCCCCCATGAAAATCCCTCTTATACACCCTTCTTCCCAAAATATAATATGTGAACCCACACCCTCGCCCACAACTAAAGTCCTTGTTACTCTACTGATACCAACTTTATCAGAAAAAATTACTTAATACATAGGCCCTACTTTACTGAAAATGTGATAAAATGTTCTCCTACCATAAGCCTCCAGAATGGCTCAAACTGCTCTGCTCAATTATGTTGCAGCATTGGACGGTCACCAGACTAAAATAGCACAAAAGCTCCCCAGGACAGTGGTCAATCTTCTTTGGACAACTGCTAACTTTTAAAGTAGGTTTCAAAAAGGCTTATTTCTCAGTATTGTATGTTGCACATGTTCGGTGCTGTAGAGCTGCACATGCTCATGCTTTCTTTTCTGCATGTGCCTTGGGGATTTTGAATTTAACAGTTAGTGCTGTTCCTGTATTTCGATCTGTACAGAAGTGATTTCAGTCTCTGTTAGTAAAATTGGTTATTTTAAACGTTTCAAGTGTGTCATCTGTGATATACAACTTCAGGTTATGGGTTCAACTCGTTTCCAGTGTGCAAGAATGGGATTTTTGCAGAAGTTTTGTGCCAAGAAATTTTCGTTTTCAGTTTCGGATTAGGACTAGGCCTACCAGTGAAAAGTGAGTGTGGTTTTTACCAGTTTTTTTAGTTTTGCGGTTTGGAAATGGATTCCATCATGCATCCATTAAAGACTCAAATTAAGCCACTGGAAGGAAAGGCTAACTGGTCAACATGGAAATTTCGGATGTTGATTGTGCTGGGCATGCAACCAGGTGCAGTGGACATTGATGAGGGTAGAAAGGTCAAGCCTAAGGAACCTGAACCCAATTCTGATTCGGCTGCAAATGACGCATCCCAGGCTGCTTACAATGTATCTTTGGAGAAGTTCTTGAGAGAGAAGAACTCAACTATGCTTCTGTTGACAACGAGCATCGCGGATGAACTAATGGAACGGTTGATAACAATCTTTGAGCCTAGAGATGTGTGGCTTGAACTACATCGGCTTTTTGGAGGCATAGCGGAAAACCGAGCGTACGAGCTGTGCCTAAAGTTTTTTGGATTTAGGCCTAAGCCACAGGATGACATGGCGGCTCAGCTATTAGAGCTGAAAACTTTGTGGAACAGTTTAACAGCTGAACTCAAGAGTGAGACTGATAAAATCAGCAGTTTGCCGGTAATGTTTTTGATTTGTAAAATCCTCGATATGCTACCGGAAAAGTACGACCAGTTTCGGACAAGCTGGTTAATGCTACCGAAGGACAGTAGAACAATTGAGGCGCTGATGACACAGTTGTGTTTGTACGAGAAACTCCAAGTTTCAAAGGAAGCGGAGCGGGCAACCGGAAACGAAGTTCTGGTTGTACGTACAGACTCGGGCAAATCAAACAACAAGGAGCAAGGCTCAAGCGGCAACACCAGTAATGGTGACAAAACAAAGGCAAGTTTTTCCTGTCACTATTGTGGAAAGAAAGGCCATTTTGTACGAAATTGCAAGAAATGGATTGCGGATGGTCGACCTAAGAAGAACCAGAAAAAGGAAAATGGTTCTAACAGTGGAGCTGAAACAGGAAATCGTGAAGCAAAGGTACTTTCAGTCACCAACACGAGCGTGTGTATGACTGGAGATGGTGTTTGCGATGGAGAAAATGGTTGGTATGTTGACAACGGTGCAACAAACCACATCACGAACGATCGGAGTGTCTTTACAGAGTTCCAGACTTTAGGTAGTGATAACGGCATAACTACAGCAAACGGCGAGCGAGCCGCAGTTTTTGGAAAAGGGACGGTGAAAATCGAAGCAGCCGTCAATGGAGTTTTTCAGGAACTAATACTCTCTAATGTGTTGTATGTTCCGAGCATGCAAAGAAATCTTTTTTCAGTTTTGGCTGCCCAAGATAGGATGCCCAAGAGCAAATTCAAGTCCGAGGCCGAGATTTGCACTTTAAGTGACAGCGATGGAGTATTGCTGGTTGGCATACGAGAGTGCAACGGTGGACTCTACAAGCTGGCGATTCGAGTGAAACGTCGACAGATTGCTTGTGAGGTGAATTTGGCTACTGGCAGTGGGCTGCTACAACTGTTACACGAGCGCATGGGGCATCAACACAAACGTCACGTTCAGCAAGTTGCCGAAAGAGAGTTAGGCATCAAAGTGAAGCTAGACAGTGAGCTGTGTGAAGGTTGTACTTATGGAAAAGCACAACGTCGACCGTTTGGTTCTCGAGAAGAGTACCGAGCAACTGTACCAGGAGAGACGATACATAGCGACGTTTGTGGGCCATTCAAGAAGTCGGCTGGACAGAAGGAGTACTTTGTGAGTTTAAAGATGATTTTTCTCGTTTTCGCAGTCTACTTTCTTAAGCAGAAAAGCAAAGTTCCAGAGAAGCTGTGGCAGTTCATCATGGAATCAAAAACCATCGGACATACGATCAAGCAGTTCCGTTGTGATGGTGGAGGAGAATTTGACAGTGCCATAGTGAAATCTATTCTTGCAGAGTTTGGCATAAAACAGTGTATCACTATGCCTTATACTCCACAACAGAACAACTGCGCAGAAAGAGAAAACAGGACAGTGGTGGAAGCAGCACGAGTAATGCGACATGCGCATGGCACACTTCCAGAGCAGTTGTGGGCTGAGCTAATTTCGACAGCTGCATATGTCCTGAACTGAACTGGAACATCGTCAGTACCAGACAAGTCACCATTTGAACTGTGGCTTGGAAGGAAGCCAAGAATAAAGCATCTTCAAGTAATCGGTACAACAGCCTATGCTAAAGTTCCAGATCAAAGACGTCGTTCAAAGATGGAAAAGAAAGCCATCAAGTGCATCTTAGTGGGCTATGACGACGACGATGGTTATCGGCTGTTTAACCTTCAAACTAATAAACTTGTTTGTTCACGAGATGTAGTTTTCCAGGATGAGCCGATTACAAAGCCAAGCATTTGTATTGAGCTGGAAAAAGTCCCGGAAGAAACTACAAAACCCAAAGAACAAGAAAAGACGGACAGCAGGAGTGGTGGATGCAATGTAGACGATATGGCAGAGGAAGGTCAGGGTTCAGAAGCAGAGGAAGAGCAGAGTTCTGATGCAGAGGAAGCTGAATGCAGTAATCAGTCTGCAAGAATACTTCGAGACCGTTCAAAGCTAAAGAAACCAGATCGCTACAACACGGATTTTGTGATGTCAGTTGCTTCTGACATGTTTTCTAAAAACGCAGAGCCAGAAACATTCACAGATGCACTCAACGGAAAGGACAAGGACAAATGGCAAAAGGCAATAAAGACCGAGATTGGTTCTCTAGCAGAAAATGACACGTGGTCATTAGTCGACCTGCCACCAGGGAAGAAAGCGATTACCTGCAAGTAGATCTACAAGGTCAAGACTAATCCGGATGGATCCATTGAAAAGTACAAGGCCAGACTTGTCATCCGAGGATTTAGCCAGCAGCCAAAACGTTTTAAACTACAGTCAAACGTTTAGTCCAGTAGCAAAATCAGGCACCATTCAAAGCGTTATTGCAATGGCAGCAAATAAAGGAATGGAGCTTACTTAGTTTGACGTTTCTAAAGCATTCCTATACAGTGAGCTCGAGGAGGAAATCTACATACATCAGCCAGAGGGCTACAACGATGGCAGCGGTCGTGTGTGCAAGCTAAAACGAAGCTTGTATGGCTTGAAACAGGCACCCCATTGCTGGAATAAATGTTTTGCCAGTTTTCTTCTCAGACTAGGTTTTAAACGGAGTGAAGCAGACCCATGCTTGTTTATCCGGTTTAACGGCAAGAGGAAGCTGATTGTGGCACTGTATGTGGATGATGGACTCGTAGCTTATACGGACAAAGAAGATGCTGACAAATTTATTGCTCAGTTAAGAAAGGAGTTCAAGATAACGGTAAAATCTGCTAACTATTTTCTTGGAATTGAAATAGAAAACAGCAACGATGGATCGGTGAAGATTGGCCAACAAGCATATGCCAAACGTGTGCTAGAACGGTTTGGAATGGCAGAATGCAATTAAGTGTCAAGGATGGTGGTATTGACGAGAATGCAAAATTGGAAGAAGGCAACTTTCCATATCGGGCAGCAGTTGGTGTATTAATGTATCTCATGGTTGGCACTAGGCCTGACTTGACATATGCGGTTGGAGTTGTCTCCAGAACACTGGAAAATCCACCGAAAGTGGATATTCTAAAGGTGAAGAGAATTTTCCGTTATCTGAAAGGAACAACTGACAAAGGAATTGTCTACAGGCCGGATCACAACACTGGTGTACTCGAGTGCTACTCTGATGCGGATCATGGTGGTGACATCGAGACTGGAAGATCAACCAGTGGTGTGGTGTGCATTTATTCAGGAGGAGCGATTTCGTGGTTAAGCCAGCAGCGGCAGTCGGTTGCTATCTCAACTACCGAGGCTGAGATCGTGGCTGCAAGCGAATGTGCAAAACAAGTTGTTTGGCTGAAACGACTTCTCAGCGAATGCACTACGCTCAAGAACGTGCCAATTCTGTGTGTCGACAATCAGGCAGCGGTTCGGTTAGCACAGAATCCTGAATACCATCGACGAACGAAGCATATTCGGCCTTGTCATTTTTTTGTGCGTGAAAAAGTAACAGATGGAGAGCTTGGAATCCAGCGAGTTTCTACAGAAGATCAAGTGGCAGACATTATGACCAAGCCACTGCATTATCCAACATTTAAGCGGTTTTGCGAGTTGCTAGGGCTGGATTAAAGGTAATTTTTTGTTGTTGTAGTTTTAGTTAGAGAAATAATTGTTTGAAAAGAGGAAGTGTTAAAGTAGGTTTCAAAAAGGCTTATTTCTCTGTGTTGCTGTTGCACATGTTCGGTGCTGTGGAGCTGCACATGCTCATGCTTTCTTTTCAGCATGTGTCTTAGGGATTTTTAAATTTAGCAGTTCTGTTTGTGTTTTCAATCTGTTCAGAAGTGATTGTCTCCGTGTCAGTAAAAAGCAGTTATTTTAAACGTTTCGGTGTTGTCATCTGTGATATACAACTTCAGATTTTACCAGAGATCACTTTTTTGCTTGTAGATCCCTTTCCGAGTGGAATTTGTAAAAATCCCTTCTTAGTTGGTGCCTACATCATGAAAGGCATATGCTGTCCAAATTTCATGTGTTTAGGACCAGCGGTGTGGGCTAGGCATCTACACTTTAGAAACCGTAGCGCCCCTTAGTAGTGAAATTTTGAAAAATCCTTGGCATGCTTTTTAGAACATCATTAAGGGAACGTAATTTCAAAATTTAATGTTAATAGGACCAGCGGTGTGGACTGGGCGTCTATGATCCTTAGATAACCATAAGAACAATTTAGCAACCGTAGCACCCCTTAGCAGTGAAATTTTGAAAAAAAATTTTACGTCTTTTAGAACATCATTAAGGGAACGTTATTTAAAAATTTCATGTTAATAGCACCAGCAGTGTGAGCTGGGCATCTATGATCATTAGATCACCCTCAGCACACACCTTAGCGACCGTAGCGCCCCCTAAGAGAAATTTTTAAAAATCCTTACTGTTTTTTTTAGAACATCATGATAGGAACAGACTGTCAAAATTTCGTGTTTCCAGGGTGAGCGGTTTGGACCGGGCATCGATTATCCGTAGATCACCTTTTTTGCCCGTAGATCACGTTCTAATTGGATAATGGTAAAATCGCTTCTTAGTGGGTGCCTACGTCATAAAAGGTATAGTATATACTGTCCAAATTTCATAAGTCTAGGTCCAGCGGTATGGGCTAGGGGATCATAGATCAGTCAGTCAGTCAGTCACCCAATCGGGAAATGTCCTTTTATACATATAGATATGACCAATTCCAACATTTACATACTGTAATTTATTTATTACAATTTATTCTTTATTTTTATCAAGTCGTTGATACAAATGCCGATTGGATTTTAGTAACTATACTCTCCAAACTCTCGGCTGCAATTACCAAAACCAGATGGTAAGGCTTCATTCCTTCGTTATCAGCATCCCAGTCGCCCTCTAGTCCAGAGTCCGATTCCTCGAATATGGAGTATCGGAATGATGCTACGGCCGCCTATAAAAATTCAAAAAATTGGCATATTTATTTTTGTTTTTGAAAAATAATGATCTAAACTTTTATTTTATTTTTTTTCCTAAAGAAAATGAAGATTCATTTTCTCCATGTTTACCAAAATAAGAAATTTCGAAATTAATTACCTGGCTCAAAATTTCCTCTTCCGGTTTGGAAAAAATCTAACCCGTCTTTTTATTTTTCTCTTCTTCCAGTTTGTAAACTTTGCATATCAGGATGTATTTATCGAACAAAAAAGGTAGTTTTTTCTCCTGGGCAGTCTTCATGTCCTTGCTAAAAAATGGAACGGTCATATTGCCAAAATTTGCTTACCATTTGTGGAAATAGCATGATATCGATGGTATAATGCACAATTGATGAATATGCCAAAAGTCACTGTTGAGATAATAGCGTATTTTTAAAAAAACCGAATAACTAGAAAATAAACAAAGTTAAAAGGCTGAAATTTGGTAAACAGATAGAACAATATAAATATTTTATAGGAAATGTGCTAATTTTTGTTAAATAATTAAATTAGTAAATTAATTAAGTCATTTGAGAAATAAAAGGCTTAAAAATGAAAAATCGTCAGTTTGACTTTGATAAATTTTGCAGGAAAGCGAAAAAAAATTAAGGGTAAAGTAGCACATCTGTACATCCATTAGTTTGCCCAGTAAAAAAAAGAATGAAACCCAAAAAATAATCGAAAATTGTCAATTTGCCACTTGTATTTTGATGAAAATCCAGGTCTCGAGAAATTTTTAAAATGTAAACTGACAAATTTTACTATTCACCACTTGTAACTCTTAGAAATGATAGCTTTTGGTTTTTTTTCGCTATTCACTTCTGTAACCTTAACAATTATTGGGTAAATTAATTTCTGTAACTTAAGGTTGATTAGGGACACTTCCAGGATCACAATGGTACAATTATCTCATTTTTGACAAATTGGCGTACTCGTCAATTCTGAATTAAGCCATCGATATATGATTGGCCAAAAGAAAGATTTACCTTAAGCTTTCCAAAAGTGGGGCAGCAATTTGAGGAGGAATGTTGACTAGATGCTCGTTGAGGATGAAGCCCACGTGATGGCTGCTGTCGTTGGATTTGTTAAACATGTCGTGTATCAGCTTGCGAGTCTGGTCGGTGCCATGCTTCGTGCACTGATCGAGAATGATAACCACAATTTATTCTGAGAAATATTGTGGTCCAATGGTAGGATGCTACCACGGAAGATCAGAGGTCTTGTTTTTCATTTCAATTTATTTAATAGGTAAATTAGAAAGATGTCAAGAAACCTTTCGAAAAATTAATTAAATCGTCAATTTGAACTTTGAAAAAAGGAATTGGTGAAACTTAGCGACCGAGTGGCAAAAAATCAAGACATTATCGTTTGGCCTTGCCGGAAATTTGATTTTTTATATTTATAAATATACTTTTTTAACTAATGTCTTTTAAACAGGGTGTCTGGCCAAATCCAGTAACAAATTTCCCTGACATTTCCAGGTTTTCCAAATAAATTTTCAGAAACTTTCTAGACCAAACGAAAGTGATTACATATCGCCTTCTCCATTACCCTTCAGGGTAGAACTATTAGAAGTGAAGTATGCGATCTCACTTAGCTCAGACACACCAATGACAAGCTTCCCTCTGGCAATCCAATGAGAAACTTGATGTCTTTGAATTTGTCATAATTTATGTCAGATTCGGTAAAACCCTCCCTCACTTTCTCCCACCACGTCATTAGAAAATTGTGTCTTGAATAGCTCAGATCGCTGCTTACTCTAGAGTAAGTATTTTTTACTTTGTTACAAAAACGTTTCTGCAAATATCAAAAATTTGAAATAATTGAATTTTTCTCTATTGAAACTTTCAATTTTTGGGGTTATTTACCTTGTCCAGTTGGTTTTTTCTGGATTAGATGTCCGAAAATTCGAATCCTGCTTCAGCAGAGGGACGGGGTGGATCTGTCTCAGAAGACATAACCCCCTTTGTTTTTCGTCCGGAACAATGGGTGTCTAAAGAAGAATTCTCTAAAATTGCGGGCACCCTCCGTGCGCTGGAAGCCGCCAAGGCGACGGCACCAAAAGTTCCATTTGACCAAGGTGCTGGGACCTCCCGTTTGCGGTCGAGGTCGCCCTTTCGTGGTGATCATAAACGCCCACGTTATCAGGACTTACGTTCTCCTTCTTTTTCGCCGTTGACGTCTCCCGAGGACTCGGAGTTGTCTAGCGAATTGCCTCCCTTAAATGCGTTGGCTAAAAATGTCATGGCGGTCAATCTGCCTCGTGGGGGCGAACCCCCCATTGCTCCGAATCCGCCGTCCCTGCATTCTCCAATTTTAGCTGATGATGCTGTGGTTGTTGATGTATTTGCTGATGTGTTTGGAGCATTGGACGATAAACCGTTGTTTCGTCCAGCCGTCCAGGAGCGCTTGGTAAACCCCATGCTGAAAACACTACATACACCACTTTTATGACCATTTGTTCAGGATATGGAAACGTGTTGTTTGGTGCCGGAAAATGCTAAGCCATTGGCTGTTCCGGTTTTGAATGATGTCATCCGCCAAGTGTTGCTAACACCTGCCGTCACCAAGGACGTGACGCTGCAGCGCCCCCAAAAATTTCTTTCGATGGCAATGGTCGACCTTGCTAAGGCCTTGCATGTGCTCGTGACTTCTTTTCCTTTCAAAGAACATCAGGAAATACTTACCCTGGCGCTTGAACATATGTTTTCCAGCTCGCTAGCTGTTGCATCTGTGTTTCGACAAATGTCTTTGGATCGGCGGGCGGCAATTAAGCCTTTGTTGACTGCACAATACGCTCGACTTTGTGAGCAACAATTCCCTGATTCCACGTTTCTTTTTGGCAATGATTTAAATGCTACGCTAAAGGAGATTTGTTCCACGCCTGCCTTAGTGGTGAATGCTAAACCTGGCGATCCGCCTGGAAAATCTTCGAAACGTGGATATCGTGATGGTGCAAAAACGGGTCGGGGCTCAAACTGCAAAATCCCGGAGACAGGGGCCGTTGTCGCCAATCTCGGCGACGGTATCGTCCGAGATATTTCAACAACAACAACAACGGAACCAACAACCAAAACAACAACAACAACAACCAGAAAGACGGTCCACCGAGAGGGCGATCGGATCGACCTCCACCACAGGTGTAATTCAGGTTAGAAATTTTGCTGGTCGTACATCCTTATGCTTACATGAATGGCAGGCCATACAGGCACCGGACAATGTGTTAGACATTGTTCGAGGGTTGAGGATCCCCTTCAAGAGTCCATCTGTTCAATTATGGCCCTGCCGTCCCATTGTTTTTTCGGCCAGGCAAGAGGCCTTAATTTAGGCCGAAATTGCCTTGTTGGTAGACAAACGGGCCATTATGGCGGTTTAGGAAAATTCTGATCAGTTTGTGTCTCAAATATTTTCGGTACCCAAGCCTGATGGTACCATCAGGTTAATTTTAAACCTATCCAGGCTTAACAAATTTGTGTTAGCTCCACCTTTCAAACTGGAAGATCGCCGGACTGAATGCAATATTTTGCAGCCTGGCAATTTTCTTGCTAAACTGGACCTGGCTGATGCATATCATTCGGTGGCCATACATCCAGCTCATCGATCCTTTTGTATGTTTTGATTGGCTGGGTGTTCGGTATGAGTACCAGTGCATGCCTTTTGGACTTTCATGTGCTCCGATTGTGTTTTCCAAATTATTACGCCTGGTTTTGGTGTTTTTACGATCAAAAGGGTTCCCTTCGGTGATCTATTTTGATGATCTGTTGTTGATTGGGGCATCGCGTGGGTTTTGTAAACAAAATATTACCGCTTCCATACAGTTATTGGAAGCTCTGGGTTTTACTATTAAGTATTCCAAATCCTTTTTGGAGCCCACAAAAGAGCTTGAGTATTTGGGGTTTGTCTTCAATACTAATGACATGACAATTGCCCTACCCGCTCGAAAGGTCGAACCTTTGCGCACCTTGTGCTGCCAATTACGACGTGTGGGGTCTTGTACCATCTTGCCGCCTGTCCAAGGTTATTGGCTCGCTAACCGCAGCTACTCCGGCCTGTACGTATGGACACATTCATACGCGAAGGCTGGAATGGGAGAGAATTTTGCATTTGGATGAGCCTGGGGCATCTAATGAGTCTCAAATTCAGCATTCCGAGGCAGCCCTGCGCAATTTGGATTGGTGAATTGCTAATCTTCACAGGTCAGGTTGTAAGATTCGCCCTGATAATTTTCATCTTACCTTGGAAACGGACGCCTGTCCTATTGGTTGGGGGGCTGTGTTTCCTCACCAGGGGGCTCGCACTAATGGACATTGTGACGTAGTTTCAGCATTTGCACATTAATGTGCTGGAATTGCTGGCCTATTTACAGGCTTTAAAACTCTGGTGCTCTCCCTTATCGGGTGTTGCTGTTTTGGTGCGAATGGATAGTATGTCCGCTGTGGCCCATGTCAATAAATTGTGTGGATCCCATTCTGAACAATTGCTATATGTCGCGGAAATGGTTTGGGAGTTCTGCGAACGTCGGGCTTTATGGTTGCGCACCTCTTTTCTTCCTGGTGTTGAAAATACTGTGGCGGATTTCGAATCTCGCCGCGTGCGTGACGAGTCAGATTATGGGTTGCATCCGGAAATTTTTGCGGAAATTTGTCAATTGCTGGCAGCCCAAATGTGGATTTTTTTGCATCCCCCCATACTGCCAAGTGCAGGAGATTCGTTTCCTGGGGTCTTTCAGTAGGGGTTGAGGCGATTGACGCCTTCACTGTTCCCTGGGGTGCTAATTTTTCCTCCTTTTTCCCCATCATTGGCCGGGTCTTGTGTAAGTTAGACTCAGACAGTGCGACTGCCATTTTGGTTGTCCCTGACTGGCCGGCCCAAGTGTGGTTTCCATGTTTTTTGGCCATGTGTCGAGCACCTCCGTTGGTCTTAGGCCCAAGTCGAGATTTATTGCATTCTCCGTTTCATTATAGGTCGCACCCCCTCGCATTGTCTTGAAACTACTGGTCGCTCGAGTGTTGGGGATGTCTCTGTCGCCATCAGTCGGTCGCCGTTGGTGAGGGAGATGTTGTTAGACTCTTTTGCACCCGGTACCAGGCAGCAATATGAGGTCGTGTGGAGACGTTGGCTGAATTTTTTGGATCATCGCCCGGTTCCGACAGGTCAGGCATTATTGTCATATGTGCTGCCCTTCCTTGCGGAATTACATGCGGGGGTTCCAGGGTTGAGTGTTGGGTCGCATCCTATGGTGTGTCGACTCTTACGTGCTGCGTGGTGGTGGGCGCCGCTGCGACCAAAATATTAGCTGGTGTAAGATCTCGAGCTCGTCCTGGAATTGCTTCGTTCCTGGGGTCCGAATGAGGGACTGTCCTTGTGGCAGGTGTCGGCCAAACTAGCCTCCCTTTTAATGATCCTGAGTGCGTTGTGAGTCCAGGCTCTTGCACACATGTCGCTGGAATTTATTTCCTGTACTGACCGCGAGCTTGTCATCCCGATTCCAGGTTTGCTGAAGACCTCCCGTGTGGGTGTACCAAAACCTGCATTGCAGTTGCTGGCGTACCGCCTATTCCGGAATTGTGTGGTTCGGGCGTTCAGTGCTTATTTGAGCGTTACCGAACTTTTAAGGGAAGATAACGAAGTCTTTATTTCCATGCAGGTCCTGCATCGTCGCGTCTCTTCACAAACCTTAGCCTGTTGGCTAAAGCATGTGTTGCTTGAGGCGGAAGTCAATACCGCTGTTTTTGGCGCCCACAGTTTTTGTGCGGAGTCCACGTCCAAAGCCGTCGCGTTGGGGGTCCCGTTAGACTCTTATTTTCCAAGCTTCTGGTTGGGTTTGAGGTTCATCTATGTTTGCACGGTTTTATAACCATCCCATTTTGCATAATTTTGATTTTGCATCCGCTTTATTGCCTTAATTGGGGTGTTTTCCCATTTTTTGTGGTGATGATTGTTGCGCCTTGGCGCTGTTGCAATCTCTTGTTGAGTTGAGTTTGTCCTCTGTGGACTTAGGCTTGTTTATGTCTGGATTTTTTCCTTCAATAAACTTAATGTCCTTGGCCCTACTCTTTGTACTCCTTCTAATAGTTCTACCCTGAAGGGTAACGGAGAAGGCGATATATAATTTAAAATTATATTCGAGCCTTACCTGTAAAGGTGAAGAATAATTATAATTATATTAGCCTTCAGAGTCCCGAAGGGTGAGACTCCTGCCCTCCGCACCCTTGTTCTCCATTGGTCTTGCTGGCCTCGGTCGTTGGGGGTCTTGTTACTCTAATGACATGGTGGGAGAAAGTGAGGGAGGGTTTTACCGAATCTGACATAAATTATGACAAATTCAAAAATGTCAAGTTTCTCATTGGATTGCCAGAGGGAAGCTTGTCATTGGTGTGTCTGAGCTCAGTGAGATCACATACTTCACTTCTAATAGTCCTAGGAACCCTTCGGGACTCTAAAGGCTAATATAATTATAATTATTCTTCACCTTACAGGTAAGGCTCGAATATAATTTTTAATTTTTTACTTATTTTTACTGATACTGTACATGCAATTTAAACTGCAATATGCAACTACCCTGGGCCACACTCACAGATAGGGTGTTAGTATGTTTGTTGTATTGATTATGTACACCTCGAACGCTCCTTCCCGATTTGGTTAGTACCTTATTTTTTTGCATAGATTTGACCTCGTTTACCATCTCCCATAAACTTGCTTAATCACCTTGTTGTTGAAACGAGAAATTTTTAGTTTTTAGGTTAACTTAGTCACGGAGGGCGGCATCGGAAATGCCACCCTCCGGACATACGATTGGCCCGTTGGCTAATTTGTAGGTTACTTTTGTGTTTTCTTTTTTTTTGTACAAGTGTATCTTTGATCATTCTCGATTTTCTGTACCCATCTGGGAGAATGTGAATATTTCCGTCTCCCAGATTCCATACTTTTTAGTCCATGAATAAAAGAATATAATATCTACTCATGTTCGTTTTGATGGTTTATTCCTAAAGTTCATCTCCTGCCTTTCCATCAACCATCCCAATTTTTCTACGAAAAGAAATACGATGTTAGCAATCCTGATTTTGCTACATAAAATGCAACGTTGTATCAATGGCGCCCAACGTGGAGCCTCGTGACCGACAAGTCCTGCCCTTCCACTCAGTGCAAGGGCTTAAAAAACCCCAATTACCATTTTCGAGGATAGGTTGATCACTAATCTATCCCGAAAAATTAAAACCAGAAAGATTCTTACCATCATTCTGCAGTTTTCGTCTTATTTTCGGTGTCCTCACGCTCGTTTCCAATCGAGCGGTTGCCATCTTGGATTTCTACTTTTCCTTCTATGGTGGCCCAGCCGTGCAACCTAGAAAGGAAAATACAGTACCGCGTAAAAAGAAACCTTTGAAAATTTGGAATTCTGGAGTATTTCCAACCAGAATTCTCGTTCTTCTTCCAATTCTGAGTGTGAATTTTCCCTTCCACTCAGTATTGTGAATTTTTGGTTTTTTAGCTTTATCTGAGATATCTTTCTGGAATCTGGATGGCAATACATAAATACCCACAATCCAGACAGGGTGATTCCAACTTCTTGGTTCTCCTGTTAAATTTTTTTGGACACAGTACTACTTACTTCCCCCTGTAGTTTAATTTTAACATGCCAGAGGCTTAGGATTTCCCTGTTTAACCCCTCCTAGGATGGATCAGGCCACAGCTGATGCATGGGAGGTCACCATGGATCCGGAACTTCTTGTATTGAAACAAAATCCAACAGCATGGAAGGCTCTCCTAAATACCTTGCAGGAGAATGCCATAGGACTGCCCACTTTCTCCAATGAAGCCGGTGCTTCCTCGACCTCCTGCTGATCCAGATATCTAGACCACTCTGAAAAATATCATAAATTAACTGGCCATTCTGCAAGCTGAGCGTCATCAGACAATCAGTAGGGTTCCCTCACCTATTCCTCTTTTCCCAGGGGGGCCACCGGACTTAAGAGTAGAAACACATACAGTCTCTCCCCAGTACCGGAACGCAGGCTAACCAAATGCCCCTTCCTGCACATCCATCTGCTAGAGGTTCAGTAATTTCTGCTCCTCCAGGCCTGATGACCTGGGGGACAGCTCCTATATTCCACGATGGTAAAAATCCTTGGGCTCCAGTACCCCAAGATGGCTTCTCAGGAGTTCCACCTCGGATGGGGAATCTTCCACCCCACCCGGAACATCTTAACCCGGACCAGCGAATTTACACTCTAGCCTCTCCTCTGGGGGGTTTTACCACGGCATCCAAGTACCCCCTGGGTGCCCTGGGTCAGGGCTGTTCTTCTGTGAACAGAGAGGAAAAACTACGAGAAGACCGTCTATGTCAGCTCCAAGATGCATTCCGTCGTGTGAGTTTTCCGAGGAAAAAGCGAAGAATACAAGAGTTGGATGGCCACTGTCACGTCCATCCAGCGAGACTTCAGCTTTTCCGACAAGGAAATGATGAGCACCCTAACTAAGATGGCTGTTAGATGAAGCCCGGAAATAGTGGGAGTTAGCCGTCAAGCGATTTCCTACATGGGCAGAAATCTGCAAAGCCATCGACCACCACTACTGTGTGGTTCGATCTAATGTCAAGCTCTGGTCACAAATAACTCAGTATGGCCAGAGAAAAGGACAACTGGTATCCGACTTTCTGATTCGCATGATTGCAAAATTCGACGAATTTGATTATTCAGTCGACGAACGGATCCAGGTTGAGATCATCTTAGGGGGTCTACATCCATCTATTCTGGTAGCCATCACTGATGAGGAGTTCCTCACACTGGACCATCTTCAGTCAGTGGTGATGGCCATCGAGAAATGTTTCAGTCGTGGCGACGACTGGCCTTCTACAGATCCTGGCACTAATCTGAGCGAATGGACACATAATTGCCACCAGTCCCAGAAGAACAAGGAGAAACCTCCAAGCCAGGATTCACAGAAGAATACCAATTCCAAAGGATCTGACAAGCCACCAAGACAGCCACCCAAGACAGGAGGAAATCCGTGCTATCCGGTCAAGCAGCCAAACAACAATCATGGCAGTAACAACCGCGATAAGCCTTCTGCCCAGTCGAGCAGTTCCAACACCTATGAGAGCAAGGAGACTCCTCCAAAGTCTAACAATTCATCTGGAGGAGGCCATCCACGCTGACAGAACTCCTCACGTGGACGTCAAGGGAACGACAAGTACGAATGTTACGTATGCGGAGAACCCGATGTCAACGTTTGGGAATGTCCAAAACAATGCAGAAAGAAAGGTCGCGAAGCAAGAAATGCGCGTCTGCAAGCTTCCAACATGGTGGTAGTGTCTGCTCTACTGGCCACGATCTAGTACAATCTTCCAGCAAATGGGGGGGGGGTTTGTGGCTCATACAGGTGGAGGCCCAGATTGAGGAAAACGTGATTTCCGCACTCATGGATGGCGGATCAACATCGACTTTAGGAGGTCGCCAATCTACGAACTCCTAAATGAAATCCAAGTTCCATTGATGCCGTACACGTGTCCAATCTCCTTGGCGGATCAACAGAATCTACATCTGGAAGTGTACTCAGCACAGGTTGAAACCGAGTTGGACGGCAATGTGTCTGCACACCATTGTCGTCATTCGATCGTTCGAAGATACTCCGATTATTTTTGGCATCACCTTGCTGGAGAAGATGGGTGTCTGCCTGAATCACATGGAAAAGACCTGGTGGATTCACGGCAACTCAACTCGCCATTCGTATCAGCCTGTCGAATGTGGTGCGGTGAAGATCCCTTCTGGAGGCTCCAACATTCGAACCGAAGATGCACAACCAACCGATGATCCTACATCCGTGACAGAACAAGCGGCAATCTCCCTGCTGCTCCTTCCCGATGAAGCTACGGGTCTGAATCCTGAACAAAAATCGCAGGTTAATGACCTGATCCGTGAATTTGCGGACCTCTTTGGAGAGCCATCGGGGCATGCAAACGTCGAGGCACAAGTGATTCAGGTGAATCCAGCGGCCAAGCCAAGCATGCAACGTCCGTGTACAGCATTTCCCTTGCCAAATGGAAAATCATGGACAACAAAGTTCAGCAGTTGATCAACAAAGGCTACTTGTAACCTTGCAAATCCAAGTGGGCTGCTCCATCACTGATGGTCATGAAGGACAATGCCCAGACGGAGTTTCGACTGGTTACGGACTTCCGACGACTTAATCAAGCTATGGTTCCAGACGTGTATCTGTTGCCCAAGATAGATGACATCTTGGCACGGGTTCGTGGCAAGCCGTACATATAAACTCTGGATCTGACCAATTGTTATTGGCAGATTCCCATTTCGGAGGATTCTCGAAAATTCTTTGCTATGGCCACTCATCACGGACTATTCCAGTACACCCGGATGCCCATGGGTGCCCGCAATTCGTCCGCACACTGTCAACGCATTGTTGAGAAGATGATGCGCATGCTTCCAGAAGTCACGTCGGATCCATTTCAGGACGATCTCGTCGTCGCATCCGTGGACCTCTTTGGAGAGCCGTCGGGGCATGCAAATGTCGAGGCACAAGTGATTCAGGTGAATCCAGTGGCCAAGCCAAGCATTCAACGTCCGTACAGCATTTTCCCTGCTAAATGGAAAATCATGAACAACAAAGTTCAGCAGTTGATCAACAAAGGCTACTTGTAACCTTGCAAATCCAAGTGGGCTGCTCCATCACTGCTGGTCGCGAAGGACGATGCCCAGATGGAGTTTCGACTGGTTACGGACTTCCGACGACTTAGTCAAGCTACGGTTCCAGACGTGTATCCGTTGCCCAAGATACATGACATCTTGGCACGGGTTCCCGGCAAGCCGTGCATGTCAACTCTGGATTTGACCAATTGCTATTGGCAGATTCCCATTTCGGAGGATTCTCGAAAATTCTTGCTATGGCCACTCATCAGGGACTATTCCAGTACACCCGGATGTCCGCAATTCGTCCGCACACTGTCAACGCGTCATTTAGAAGATGATGTGCATGCTTCCAGAAGTCACGTCGGATCCATTTCAGGACGATCTCGTTGTCGTGTCCGACGCCTTCCGAGGTCATCTCGTGGATATGAGAAAGGTCTTTAAGCTAATGCGTAAGAACAACTTTTACCTGAAGAGCAAGAAATGCCATTTCTTTAAATCCGAGGTGAAATTCCTTGGCCACTATCTGTCTCCAGAAGGCATCAAGCCACGTACGGAGAAGATCGATGCCATTCTGCAAATAAAATTTCCCTTCAATACCAAGCAGATAAAATCATTCGTGTCGGCTTGCAGATGGTTTGGCAAGTTTATTCCAAATCTTGCCCAAATTGCAGCCCCACTCAATGCTCTGCTCAAGAAGGACGTACCATTCAACTTCAATATGAAATGCCAAAACGCATTTAACATATTGAAGCAGAAGCTTTGCGAGGCCCCAACCCTGGCTTAACCGGATTTCACCAAGGGATTCCATCTCTACACAGATGCTAGTGGTGCAGCCATGGGCTCGGCCTTAGTAAAAGGAGATGGCAGCGACCAACGCATGATCGAATATGCCTCAAAGCAGTTTAATCCTGCTCAAAAGCATTATTCGACAATCAAAAAGGAAGCTCTTGCTGTCATTTGGGCAATCAAAAAATTCCGTGGATACATCGACGGATTACTGTTCGTGATACACACGGATCATCGTCCATTGCAGTGGTTAATGTCACTGAAAACCCCGTCTGGACGTCTGGCAAGGTGGGCACTATCGGTGCAGAACTACAATTTTGACATGGAATACATTCCCGGCAAATTGAATGTCCTTGCGGATTTGCTGTCCAGGCCCACAAGCGACACAGAACTGGTGGTCCTCATCCAAGCTATTCTGTTACATGAGCAGCCCTTGTCGGCTGACGACTTCAGGTGACTCCAGGATGCAGATCCCCGCTGGAGTGAAATTATTAAATGCCTGGAATTGGAGCATGAAGACTACAGGATCCGACAACCTGTATTCCTCAATCGCGGATACACTATCATCCACGTGTTGTATCGGTACCTAAGCGGTCAGGACTCGGTAGAGCCTCGTCTCTGCATTCCTGAAAGCATGGCACAATGTATCATCCGATGGAATCATTCTTTGCCGGAAGCTGCGCACCCGAGAATTTCTGGTACCAGTCAGAAAATTCTCGTGAAATACTACTGGCCAGGGTTGAGGCAGGACGTTGGCAAATTCATCGCGGGATGCGTCGACTGCCACAAATTTAAGCCAAAGAATTCTGCCGTGGCAAATGATCAAGTGACGCCCCGAATTCCGGAATGGTTTGAGACCCTAAGTGTTGATCTGGTTGGTCCCCTTCCTGAGACTCCCAGAGGCAAGAAACTCATCTTCTCGGCAATGGACAGTGCCACCGGTTTCCTCAAGATTTTTCCTCTACCTTCTGCAACTGCCGAAGCCATTATCCGGATCCTGTCGCAAGATATCTTCATGCATTACGGGTTTCTGAAGTCCTTGCGGTGTGACAATGGCACCCAATTTATCTCCGCAGTGATGAAACAGGTCGCCAGCAGTATGCAAATTTACCTGCAGTACATGGCAACCTAGCTACCTCGAGCAAATCCGGTAGAATGTAAACACCGTGACATCAAGCAGAAGTTGGCCATCGCTGTGCAAGATCTTCATACAGAATGGGACGTTCACCTGACAGCCATATGCTGGTCGATGAACACTACTCCCAGTTCTGTTACTGGATTTTCGCCGCATCTATTGACTTTTGGACGCAAACCACGACAACTAGGAGACTGTACTGGAATTCAGCACATTTTGCCATGATCCGGCCTTTACGCAGACGCCGGTGACGGAATTCCAGTGCAGTCTATCTCACATGGTCCTGGAAGCAAAAGATGCGCAAGAAAAAGCCCAATATTAACGGCGGCAGCAAAATTCGAATCCAACTCCGACGGCATTCCAGGAGGGCGATCCAGTACTCTCACGTACTCACGCGCAAGGTTCAGCAGCGAAAGGCTTCACTGCCAAGTTTGCGCCAAAATGAGACAGTGTGTACGAGGTTTCTAAAATCGTCGGACCCACGATATACCAACTCTGGGATTTGACGCGTTCAATAAATCTGGGTCAGTTCCACGAATCTGAACTGACACTGTATACTGCCCCCAAGGCCGTAGACAATGCCGTGCCAACTTCCGTGGTTCGTCGTGGTTGACGAGGACGTCCAAGAAAAACTCCGTCGGACGTCCTGACGGTTGAAGAAATAGCAGCACCGGCCGTGGTTGTAGAAGACCCAAAAACTCATCCCCGCCAGTACCAGACGTTGCGACAGTTCAACCGGTCTCCGTGCGTCATTCGTGACTTCGGCAAGGTGCGCGACAAGCTCCGGCCCGATTCCGGCATCTCAAAATCACATCACTCGAAGCTGCAATCCACGATTGAGTCGCTCAGTATTCCGAAAAAAGTGTTATCTTTTTTCGAAGATTTGTTTAACCATACATCCAATCGCAATTTCCACATACCCCAGAGCGCTGGACCCAGCTTCAAAATATCTTGGCTCTCCAAAACTGAGGATCTTATGTGTTTGCAATTGGCACGACCAGGTCAGCCTAACTACCGTCGGACTACGAGCTATAAGTTAGGATGTGGCGCAGAATTGGCTCTCTTAGCCAAAATTCCACCTCACAAATGGCCCCATTATCCAGACTTAGTGCAGCCTCCATTTTACAATAATGGAGAACTGCAGCCAGATCCTGAAGTTCTAAGTGAATTTCTGGCCTTTGCCTGTGATTCCCCTGATTTGGTTCTGGATCCTACAATTGTACAACTATTTTCTATGCCTGATATGGGTTTAGCTGAAAATTTCTGCCCTAATCCAAGTGTAATTAATATTCCTGACCGGATCACCATTAGATCTCTTTATTTCCAAATTCTGATCTCCTGGTGGTCAACAGTCTGGAATTTGGGCATAGTGCTCGCCAATTGCCTTTTTCTGGCATTAATTCTGGGGCAATTTCGAATTTTCCCAAATGATTTTCAATTTACCTTGAGATTTTGGTGTTGTTTTCCTTGGATTAGGACGTCTGGCTGGCCTGTTGGCTTAAGCATCTATAAGAGAGAACATTTTTCAATGTTTCAAGCCCTCAATATTCCTATTTACTGGCTTGGATGGATGCTGCCAAATTCAACTCAATGCTACTTACCTTTTGTTGGATTTTTGGTTTTTTTCATCCTGGTTTCTGCTTCCATGTACCTGGTCCAGCAGGACTTGCAGAATCTGAAAAGGAATCTTCAATTAATAACCAATTTTGGTGCACCTTGGGTCCTCTCTTCTGATACGTCCATTTTTCAGGGATTGTCATTCAATCTCCTGTGTGCCAGGAGAATTCTGAGCTCCAGTACTCGTAATTCTGAGCATGGGCCAGGAATTTGCCCATTTTTAGCATTTTGGATTAACATTTTGACATTTGTGGCTAGGCCTTATTCAATGTTTAGGCATTTACCAAATTATAACTTTTGCTGCAATTTCTGGGAAATTTGTTCACAAGGACAGGCGTTTCTGATGAGGCCTTCGATGCCCTACTTCCCAGGAATGGTCAGTGACCTGTTCGGCCTGACCGAAAAAATGGGTTGAATTCGTTTTGTACCCTTTGACCCTCCCTTGTCCCAGCTCAAAATGCTACATCTGTTCTTAATTTGGCATCTAAGGGCTAATCAATCCCTTTGATGCCAAAGTTCTTTTTCCCCCTATTTTTACGTATCTGGCACGGGAATTCAAGTTATTCCTGACTCGAATTCTCAAGTGTTCAGTTGCTATCGTTGTTTTGCTAATTTTCCTCGTGCTTCAACGTTCTGCCCTATTTTACATCCCAGATCAGGTGAATTTAATTTTGTACGCTATTTACATACATGATTTCATGTTGCTCATCTCTTCATGCATTTTCTTATGCAGCATTTCTTCATGTATTCAAGCTTTCGTTCATGCTTTTATGTTGTTCATTTCCTCGTGCAATTGTTTGTGTGAGTTATTCAAATACATTTCTGCATATCACTTACTGGCAAATTTCTTCCAACAGTATGGATCCGGTTGTGATTCTGGAATAAAGAATTGGACATCTTTGTCCAAATTTTGGCACTCCTGGCTGCTCTGGCAACCACTAACACGAGGTTTGTGGCTGTACACCAAATATGTGATTGGCTCCACAGTGTCGTCGTTACGTGCATTGCACAGAACACCGTGGTAGTCCAAGGAAATTCCGTGGATGCCATACTCCCAGTAGCAGTTCCTTTTCACGTGGAAGTGGCGCCATCTAGTGTCGCCTTGCTCAACTCAGCCGAAATCCAAGATGGCGCCTCGCCCTGAGTCAAGGCGATTTTGCCCGGTCATCCGCCTGCTCCAGCTGATGCCGGCCCGCCTATGGATGCTGATTCAACGGTTCTGGACGTTTCCTTACAAGCAGGTGAGGTTCCGGATGAATGGTTATGGGAAGACCCACAACAGGAGGCCTTTTTGCCGGTCTTTCTCCCCGGCATGCTGCGGTCCTTATGGTTGGACGTGCCTGCTCCAACCGTTCATCTTGCCTCCACTCCTGTGTTCCTGGTTCGGCGCCCTCTTTGCCGTCCTCAGCAGGTGGTGGAGCCCCGTTGGCGTCTCCAACTTTATGTGCCTGAGCACACCAATATCTTTGTTCCACCGGAATTGAACTTGATCACCCCACGGAGGTCTCTGGTTCCTGCCCTGCGCCTGTTAGGGCATCTTCCTCGCGCTGCAGCTCGTCTTTTGCAGGCCACATGTCCGCACTGTCGTCTGCATGACCTACCATGCCAGGAGCCACACTTTTTTGGGGCTTTTCCAATCCCTTACGCATGGAGAAAGCGGTCTTCCGGGTTATTCGCGCCGGCGGATGCCCCCGAGGTTGCTTCCACCGTGACGTCCAGGGACGAGATTGTGGCGATTTTGGATCTACATGAGTTGGCCCAGAATCTCCAATTCGGATACCACCACCACTGGGCGGCGGACTTTTAGGTTTGTTCTTTTGCATATTGTTTTTTTTTCTCCTAGGTTCTCCTCGTTCTTTAGCTTTGTGCATGATTTTTTTCGATGTTTTTATGTGACGTGGGTTATCAAAATTTCCTCTTCCCAGGGGATTTTTTGAGGGGGGGTTTGGGGTGTTAGTATGTTTGTTGTATTGATTAAGTACACCTCAAACGCTCCTTCCCGAATTGGTTAGCACCTTATTTTTTGCATAGATTTGACCTCGTTTACCCCCTCCCATAAACTTAAATCAATTTTTTGTTGTGGGGGATATTTTTAGTTTTTAGGTAAACTTAGTCACGGAGGGCGGCATTGGAAATGCCACCCTATGGACATACGATTGGCCCATTGGCTAATTTGTACGTTGCTTTTGTGTTTTCTTTTTTTTGTACAAGTGTATCTTTGATCATTCTTGATTTTCTGTACCCATCTGGGCGAACGTGAATATTTCCGTCTCCCAGATTCCATACATTTTATTTCATAAATAAAAGAATATAATATAATATAACTCACGTTCATTTTCATGGTTCATTCCTAAAGTTCATCTCCTGCCTTTCCATCAACCATCCCAATTTTTCTACGTAAAGAAACACGATGTTAGCAATCCTGATTTTGCTACATAAAATGCAACATCGTATCACAGATCCATTTTTTTCCCGAATCAAAATATTTTTCAAGGCCTGCAGGCAAAAATCTGAAGGCTTTTGTACATTACTGTAAATAAAATGTCAGAAAATGGTGCCACAGGCAACTTTTTTGCTCAAAAAAACTCAAAAATGTGCTAAAAATCACCTACAGTGCCTAATTTTCCATTTCTTTTAGATTTTCCAAACACAGATTAAATTTCCATGACATTTCCCTGACATTTCCAGACACCACTGACTTCCCTGACATTTCCAGATTTTCCAGACGGCCAGAATTACCACAGATCTGATGTTTGACAAATTTAACATGAAATTAGAATAAATTATTCTTTGTAGTCGGTGAAATTTTTGGTTTGGTAACTTTTACTTATTCATATATTTATATGAAACCAAAAGAATTACTGACGTAATTACAAAATAAAACGAAGTGAAGGGATGGACAATAAAAATTGTGCCAATAAAAGAATTGATACAAGACTTCATGGAAAACGAAGTAAGATGATAAATCTTACACAATGAATAACACATACAAGCTTGTGTTTAAATTAAAAATTAATTTAACATCACACTACATCACGGCCTGGCAATCAAACAATAATTACAATACAAACTTTTGACATTTTGTTGTAATTTTTCACATTAGTTTGCATAAAATGTATAATAAACACCATTTATATTGTCATTGCTGGATGCAGTGGTGGATTTAACAGTCAGCAAAGTCAGTATTTGCTGACGGCGCCCCCAGCAAAAGCCTGCCCCAATTGATAGTGCTTAAAATTTTTTTTAAATTTAGCATTGGTTTGCTGACCACGCCTTTTGGCTTAAATCCGCCACTGGCTGGATGTAAAAAAAGCAATGGAAGAAATCACCCTCCTTAACCAGAGAAAATTACCATTTTTTTTACATTTTCTGGGAAATCCTTAGTTTGCAAAATTATGTATCTGCTTCATTAGTGTGTAACTTCAATTAGTAATCTGTCAATATGAATTTGTATAATTGATGTTTTCATTGGCCCGTGACGAAGTGTGATGCCAAATTAATTTGTAATTTGAACACAAGCTTGTATGTGTTATTCATTGTGTAAGATTTATCATCTCACTTTGTTTTCCATGAAGTCTTGTATCAATTCTTTTTTGGCACAATGTTTATTGTCCATCCCTTCACTTCGTTTCCTTTTGTAATTATGTCAGTAATTCTTTTGACCTCATATCCATACTTTTGTAATATTATTTTGTAATTATTACTGATTAACAAAAAATTGTAGTAATGGGTATTGAACCCATAACATCCAAGGAGCACAAGTAATTAGAAAATTCTTTAGAGATGTAAAAGTTTCAAAAAATGATTAAAAAAATTGTACTTATGGGTATTGAACCCATAACATCTAAGAAGCACAATTCTTTAGAAATGGAAAAAAAATAAAAAAAAATTCTACTTGTAAGTATTGAACCCATAACATACAAGGAGCACAATTACTTAGACAATTCCTTCAGAGATCAAAAGAATTTTTTAGAAATATTTAAAAAAAATTACTAATGGGTATTGAACCCATAACATCCAAGGACACAAATCCATAAACAATTCTTAGAAATAAAAAAAGTTTAAAAAAAATTAAATGAAAAAATTTTACAAATGGGTATCGAACCCATACCATCCAAGGAGCACAATTCCTTAGACAAATCCTTAGAGATGAAAAAAGTTCAAACAAATAAAAAAATGTACTTATGGGAATCAAACCTATCACATTCAAGGAGCACAATTCCTTAGATGAAAAAAATTATTTAAAAAAGTAATAAATAAAATATTGCTTATGGGTGTCGAACCAATAACATGCAATGAGCACAATTCCTTAAACATACAAAAAAAGTTTAAAAAAATTCTACTAATGTGTATTGAACCCATAACATCCAAAACCATAACATCCAAGAAGCACAATTCCTTTAAGAGGGCTGTCCACACTTTTAAAAAATGCATGCTCCTGTAGGAATCTCCATGTTAACTAACGGTACATATTAATCGATAATGGCTGAACATAAATTGACGTGGTTTGATTTTTTATGAAGGACAATTA
>JAQIXP010000456.1:0-25889 GCA_034700285.1 Proteroiulus fuscus
GCAAATTTAAAAAAAAATACAATTTACAGCCCTACACACACTTATTAACCTGACGAATTTCTTTCGAAATTCAAAGGGACAGTCCCACCTTACCTCAAGCATTTTTTGCAAGAAAGAGGAGGAAAAAAGCAAGAAGAGCTTAGAAATTAAAATTTAAAATATAATTACCATTCAATAGTTATTAATTTTTAAACATGCCAATGTGGACAAAAATCTCCATGGTCGATAGTATAGCCATGTTAAGTCATTTTGTCAATCCCTCTATTAATAAACTTGTTTTTACGTAACAGGAGAATACAAGCATAACTATTCCAAAGTGATAAACTGATGCCAACTTGATCCCTTGCAGCATGCAGCGCCATTCTGCCTGGGTGGGTGACTATTATAAAAATAATGCCATCACCTTTTTTGGAAATATCATGATTTCTAAATCATGGTATAGGTGAACTGCAATGCCCTTCTTTATTATTAATAATCCTAATTTTAAGATTCATTTATCACAAAATGAGACTGTCCCTTTAATCTAATTCACAATTTCTGTGCTTTAGCAGAAATCCTGGCAAAGCATAGTTTCTTGCTGAAAATAAATATTTTTTTTTCTGCAAAAAAATTCAAAAATGTTTCTTATCACGTGGGTAATAAGCGTCCATATAGCTGTATTTTACACATTGCTACTAAGAAGCAGAATTACAGTTTCTTAAGAAATTAGTCCACGGCAAAACAGCAAATTCGAGAGTATTTTTTGCTCATTAATTTCCCAAACTGCACCAAAACCACTTGAGAATCTTTTTCCCCTGACATGTTTATAGCAAATTTGGAGTTCACATTCTCTCCAAAGTCATTTTCCAGTTCGGACACCGTATCAAAGTGAAATAGGAGCTATAAGACCTATAGTGTGCCGTGTAACACATGGTTACGGCGCTGCAATATAGCGCTTTCTTATTTCCATCTAAACTCGAGAAGTAATGGGGCGCTGAAGAAATATATTTTTCCCAACTTGAATACAAGCTTCTTTTTTTCTCTTTTTGATTGCAATAGTTTGCCATCAGCCATATAGGCCTTGCCACCTATAGTCAGGCTGTTGTTAACAACAACTAAATAAAAAAAAAACAAAGATCACGAGCAGTGCCATAAAAGCGAGCCAAATGGCATTCAGGCAAGACAAATGGTCACTTGAGGTTACGTTTGGACTTTTCTGCAAAACTTTACAACGAGGTTGTCAACGTTTTCCAAGCATGAACCAAAAAAAATACTAGACTGTATTGTGATACAATTCAATTTTCACAACAAAAAAATTCCAATTAGGCCGCTTTCAAGACTAACTAAATGATGATTTCCCAATTTATTTTTTTTACCAGAAACCATTTTTCATTTCTGCAGAAAAGCATTGTCGAAATAAGGTGACGAATTTCTGCAGATAAGTTTACATTTAATGTTTTCCAGAAATTTGAGCTGCTTAAATGTTTTGGCAGAAACAGTTCGCTACTACAGAAATCGTGATGCAGCTGATTTCAGCAGAACTTGATTTCAGCAGAACTTTTAGGCCAATTTTTCAGCAGAAAATTATCTCTAAAAAACATTTCTGCAAAACTTTTTTTGGTACTTTTCTGTTATCTGGACCTTCATTTGGGACTTTTTGGTTTACCTATTCCCAGTGTATTTTATTTTGCACAAGAGTTTGGCATAATTTTTGGATTCACCCAGCCTAGCATTACTGAATTTCACCTGCAACTGGAGAATAGGTATTTCTTTTTGCACCTTTACCTAGACAATAACATTATTCTGGATTACATCTGGGTATGCAGTTGAATAGGTTAATTACCAGGTAACCAAACTTTGATATTCATAGTGCATTTGATTTGGCTCTAGAGTTTAGATATAATTTTTAAATTACACCAGCTTGGCTTTATCGAATAATATCACCAGCAGCTTGAGAAAGTCTTTTTCGTTTCGCACCTTTATCTAGCAAATAGTCCTGGATCTCAACTGGGCATGTAATTGAACTTCATTTGCAACTGGAGAAAATTTGCATTTCACACCTTTGCCTAGCAGAAATTTAGAAAGGAATCAGATGGTTATATGTGTCCATAGGACTATATGCATCCCTTTAAAAATTATCATCACGTACTACACAGGCACAAGTGCAAAACGAAAAATAGGCCTACAAGATAAAGGCACCCATTTCCATTTAATTAATAATTATAAGCACCTGTCCATGAGTTTCAATCTAAAACTTTTCACACAGGCCTACCCAGTGCGTTTAACCCGAAAGCCAATTTTTGACCGTTCAAAACTAATCTTCTGTAAAATGAAATAAAAAAAATAATAGGCCTAATAAAAAATTGAATTGCCACCCATGATCTTGGCAAAAAGTTAAGCATGAATCGAATCAGTCATGGACTTGTCAAAGAATTTTAAGTGCATGAAAATAAAAAAAAAACAATACTAAAACTCTGATAAAATGTGAAAAATTTTGTATTTCGGCAACCTACCCGCTGGAATTTATGTCAAAAAAGGTTGTTTTTGGAGGAATGTCTTTCTGGACAGGTGTACTGATGGACTGGATTACATTTGTGATTTAACCGCATGGGGTAGATGGAATGGAGTCATGCTTAGCAGTGCCGAACCATAAAAAATAGGCAAGAAAGGAGTTAAAAGGTGAGAGAGTTCAACCCCCGACCCCCTACTCTCAATATCGCCATCTTCGAGTCTTAAAAAAAAAGAGCTTTTCAATTTTAAGAGTAAGAAATAATAGCGCGCTTTTATACCTTGGGTGGTCCTTTTGGAAACCACGAAAAGCAATTCTTTACAGAATGAAACTCTTTACATTGATGAAAAAAAAAAGAAACAATAACAAAGTACAATAACTATCTATCCAAAATACCAAAGCCTCTTCAATGAATTAATACAACTCAACAATTTGAAAATATACAATCTCTGAAAACCATAATGCACCAATGTATTTTTGCATACAATTTCCAGAAGCAAATGTTTGCAAGAAAAGTAGGCCTGGCCTACTAGTTGGGTACAGATTTCCTTGACCTTAAGAATACCATTTTTTTCCCTGAAACGATTATTATCTTTTTATTAGCAGCCATGTACAAAGGAAACTTAGAAAATTAGCCTTGACAAATAAATTCTCTATCGCAGTACAAAGTATGCTTGGTCAGGAATGACCCTTGGCTCATAGTATGCCAGCCATAGCCAAATAAATTTCAGCACTTTATATCAAGTTTAACTTATGAGTATCATTCAGTTTCATTTATGTGTAAGAATATATACAAGCCCAAACATCCATGGTAAATAAAACTCATGATTTCTTCAAAAAATCATTAAAATTCAGGATTTTTGGTTAAAAAAAACACTACAGTGAAACAGGGCAGTCAGTCATAAATCCTGAAGTCATTGTAAAGCCAAAAAGCTGATGAGTCAGGGAGGACCCATTTTAATGTTCTAAAGATCAATGATAGTTAGGTAACTATGTACCAAGGATTACTTCAGGCCTACATTGTACTGACTTTATTTATTTATCTACCATTCAACGAGTCTTTAGCAAAGATGACATAAATAACTGTTTATGTATATATTTAAAAATGGAGAATAACCTAGATCCTATTATTATTATTATTATAAATGTATAAAGTGGTAAAGCTATCCCCTATTTAAAAGGGAAAGTTCCAGTTTAGGAAATGTTATTTTCAATAGAAAGGGATATTAAAGCAGATATGAAAAAAGAAATGCTAATGTAACAAAGACAAACCAATAATGAAAAATAAAACATTCAAGATCCTCATTTTTCACTGCTAAAATAGTGGGAGTAGTCATTCTAGTAAAGAAACGCCAAAAATGCCATCTGGTGAGAATAACGTTAACTATTACGTATTGGCTGATAGTGTCAGCCATCTTAGGAATCTATGGAATCTAACAATGCCGGAAAAGACCTTATTTGAATCTAAGGAATCTATTTGCACTGGAAGTCAAAAACAAATATGTATCATGTGTATTGCATCAGTCTGATTACATTGATAAAATGGGAAGCCAAACAAGGACTCTTTCAATGGCGAAAATTGCAGCAGTAAAAGCTCTGCATACTATAGCTCTAAATTTCTTGAATAATCAGTTACAAAATCTCACCGGTCAGGTGCTTTAAAGTTAACTTTCTCACTACTCAATATGTGTACATTTCAAAGACCTAAAAGCTATCAGTTGGGTTGACTTTAGATGTAAGATTTCAGCACGAATGTCAGGTGGAAATTGAATTGAAATCCGATCCCATCAATGTCAAAATCAAACATGGATACCTTATTTCCAAATGCACCTTGCATTCCTAATGACCTGATAAGCCCAAATACATAAAAAAACAGCAAGTCACATTGCAGAATCAACTACCAAACGAACACAAAGGCCGAAAGAGTCGGGGTTAAATAACCCAAGAAACCATTTTACCTGTATTTTCTTTATAAGATTGACTCCTTTTAAAAAGTGTCGGTGTTTCTTTCAACTCTTAATACACAAAAGCAGATTAGAGCCAGTAGCCACAACCCATTCGCATTCATGATGTAGTCAAATTATCCATTGTTGACAAGGGGACTTTTGACCAAGACTTTTCGGGACTCACAGGGTTGAGGGTGGCCTCACTCTTGTGCTATGATTGTATATATTCTCATCAGTGGTAAAAGTTTATTTTTTAACTTAAAAGTCAGAAAAAGTCTGGACATTTCTGGATTGTATTATGTAATTTGTAAAAGAGAGGTTGTAAATTTTCGTGAATTGTAAAGTATAATTCACGAAATGTAGTTTTACTGATCTTGAATTCCCCAGTTCACTTTTTGATTGAACTTGATTCTATACGTCCGATGATACCTGACACTAAAATCTCGAGTCTGCCTATCTTAGGGAGATGTAATTACAATAAAATGTAAACTTGTAAACATGTGCGTGAGTCTAGACACAAATTCTCAAGAGTTGTAGTTCACCTGTGGTCAAAATGTATCCATTTTTGAATCAAGCACCTTATTCAACATTCAGCAAATGTGTTATAGCTATGTACGAGAGAGTATAGCAAAAGTGCTAGAGATGCATTCCTTGTATATGTTGAGACTCATAAAGTTAAGCCACCGAGTAGTAAATGGGACATAATGTGGTTTATGGACAAACATAAACATAGTAATGAAAACAAAGCACATGTTCAACTCAAAATATCTCATTTCCACTAGATTCGGCCAAATTAAGAGCATTTAAAATCTGCTGGTCAATAATAATCTATAAGAGATTAGCACAATTTCAATAATGGTATAATACATTCTGATTATTTTGGCCTGAACTATAACAAATACATTGCCAGGGCAATATTACTAATATAATGCATTACAATACAAATAATTGATACTTATACGATATATATATAAAAGCTACAGGTGCATAATAATAGTACTATAGATATAGGCGCCCTAAAGTATGGGCCTTCGAATTTTGTATGTGAGGCGCTATCTGGATTGAAAGTGGTGAACTTATTTGATGATTTTAATTTTCGAGACTATTTTCGATTCCCATGTTGGAAAGAAATACTCCCCTTCCATAAGTAAAGCGCCATCTGTGTTGAATAGATTTCAACTTTAGTTTAACCCCTCGTTTCCCAACCTGGGGTACATGTACCCCCAGGTGGTCCATCACCATGCTTAAGGGGTACTTAGCAATCTCTAAAATTAAGGTGAAATCAAATACTGGGAAACTACTTAACAAGTAACGTTAAGTTGGGAAACAAGGTAAACAAATTCTTAACTACTTGAATGTAATTTGCAGAATCTGCATTGAGCTCGGTAACATATATTAAAACTTAAATCAAGGAACTGCTTAAATTTTCATAATGATCTATATAGGTTTGACCTTTACCATTTAAAAACTGATACAGTATTACACATCTATTTGCCAAGAATCAGTCTTTGCATTAAGAATTTTTCCTAAAATTTTAAGTGACATTGGACAGACAGGAATTAGATTAATCTGTTAGATTCAGTTAAAGTAATTTTAAAAGAAAATCTTTACATATCGTAATGTGTAGTCAAGAAAAAGTAGGAGTTTTAGGTAGCTTACATGTTTTCAAGCAAATAATTTTTACAAAAATAATTGCTACATGTAGAACATAACGAAGTTATGCAGGTAAATCAGGAATTTTTATGCGAGTTCAATTTATCGACAGCCCCTCACGGTTCCAAACCATCACCTATGCACCACCGTAGCTTGGAAGTAACACGTGTGAACGAGAGCAATGAGTGTATGTAGAGAGTGAAGAAACAATCAACGCTTTTGCAACGAAATAAGTTGAAATTTAAGTTGCCATTTTATTTTCATTTTATTTTAACTTGATCAAAATCCCTTTTCCAACTGCGCTTTGTCGACGAGCAGCGATATAGCCTAGCTCTTAAGCCGCTCGTTTTGGCACGACAAAAGCTCGAGTTGTGGGGGAATGGGGGGTTATGGGGGTGTCTGAGGGGGGAAGGGGGGTAGGGCAACGATAAACGTCCTACGTCTGTTGCCTTTGCGAGTAAATAAAGCTGCATTTCCAACATCAGCACCATCATCAGAAATGGTATAAAAGCGTCATCAAAAAGCTGGACTTATGGGGCTTTAGTGTTGGGAAAAGCAGCGAGGGAAAACGAATTTACCAAAAAATCCTGCAAATACTCATTTTGGGTCCCTCTCGCACAAAATACTCAAATAATGATTTCGGTGAAAATAGGTTGCAAATGGAAAATCAAGCCCTGAGCTTTGCAGATTTAAGATGCTGAAGAAGACACACCACGAAGCAAAACCACGGTTCAAAGTTGGTAATTTATTCCATGGAATTAATTTTACTTTTCACTTCTTATGGAAAGTTGTATAAGAAAATAGCAGAAACCAGTGTTGTCTACATCAAGGTTTTCTAGACATTCTCTCCTAAACATGTTTACGACCATAGGAGCACAAGTGCAGGCATCCAGAATGGGTGCCAAAATGTTATCGAGAAACACCAGGTGGTGTTTTTTTAAAGTGGCTAAATCAAATCAGATCAAAGTTGAGTAATCCCCATTTGTTATTAAAAAAAACTAAACTAGGACTTTCACTATACCCTGCATGTTCACCGAAAAGAGTGAATATGAGAATTTATAACGGACCAATCAGAAACATATTTCAAAATGTTACTAAATACATGCATTTTTCTATAAATACATAACATTACATGTAGTTTCCTTAAAAGTTTACAATTTTGAGTATTTCATACACATTTTTTTTTTAATTTTACGAAAAAAAAAATTTTAGTTGCATGCAGGGCTTTTGAAAAAATTTGCACAACATTAAGTTTCCAAACATTTTTTTTTTAAATATTTACAAATGAAATTAGATTTTTTAAAGTTTCTATAGTATACAGTGTAAAGTTTTGCTTAATTTTTCCATAAATTTAAATAAAAAAACACCTCTTCAGAAATTTACATAATTTATATAAGTTCTGTTTAAAAAATATATATTTTTTGTATAACATGTCTCTAATAATAAAGTTGAAAATGGTATTTCCCATAGCTTTTACAAGACTTTCTAAACTTCTTATTCTGGAAGCAACTAGGCCTAGTTAGTGTTAAAGAAATTTGATGTGGTAGGATGGATTAAATCAGGTAAGGTAGGGGGTTCGAGGGGGGGGGGAGAAGGGGTAGATCCACCAATTAGGAAAAATATAACCAAATTTGCATGCTAGAATCTGACAATTTCACCTGAATAGAGGCATGGCCAATATTCTCTGTGTGCGACAGTGAGCCAATCACATTCAGCATTGTAACATTTTGTGGGTTACATTATCTGTAACATTAGACAGGTTGCCATGCATATATTCAAAATAAGTGAGAAAACGTAACACTTTTCAAAATTTTATACCCAAATATTTTAACAAATTTGAAAGATTTACTACTCAACCCATAACCTAACATATATGCAAAATATTAGGCAAATAAATGTTTATATATATATATATATATATATATATATAAGCCTATATAAAGCCTATATAACCAACCACTGCACTGCACTGCTTGAAAATTTCCAAAATATCTCAAAATCATAAAAATGTAATGCAACAGGGTTTAAACAAACCATTGGTAAAGGGTTGGGGCCATTTCCCAAAAGTAGAAAGTATTTCCATTATCACAAAAATGAACTACATTTCCAATGTACCGCCATAATGGCTCTTGTGACTAAAAAAAAGCAGTGGGCCTATTCACCAGAATTCCATTCATTTCTTATCCTATAATCAGTTCCAAAAAGTGACTTACGATATCGGTTGAATATAATAGGAGTTAAGTTGGGAAAGTGCAAGCGGAAACTTTCCAACTTTCCAGACGACAACAACAGCAACAGCAATGTCTGGGTCAGTCAGCCAAAAATAATGGCCATGATGAAGTATGGGTCAAAAGCAAAACCTTTCAGCCACAAAGCAATTGCATGTTGCGTGTTTACAAAATGCATTTGATTCTTACTAATAATTCTTTGGCAAGAGAGAAAAAAAAATATTTGGCTAAAAGCATTCACCTATTTAGCCTATATGGCCGATGCACTTTTCGAGCAAAGAGCGAGCAACCAACATGCAATCACATCTCATGTAGCACGGAAATGTGACGTCACCATGTAGGCCTACAGCAGAAACTTATAAGTTCTGCTTCAAATCACCACCAACTTTCTATAGTTATTATTGAAATCGTTCAAAATTTCATGTTTTTCATGCTGCACGTCTGCTTTTGCACATTTTGCACCTTTTTTGACTTTCTCCACCCCTGCAATTCAGGAACATGCTACAATGACGTCATCAAGACTTATGGTAAGTTTGACAAAAACTTAAACAATATTCCCCTTTTAAAAGTTAAGCGCCATCTGTGGCGTAACTTTCAACTACAGGTTATATAGCCCATACTAAAATGGCGGCCCATGTTATTCAACATAGACGTATGGTGCCATCCATGATGAATACTGAATAGCTCATACATTAATGTTCAATAATTGGTTTTTTTTAAATGGTGCATTATGGGAGTAATTTTGAAAGGGGAGTATTCCCTCTTTTTAAGGTCAATATGGAAGTTCATGGTAGTAACTGCATCCACCCACAGATGGCACTATTTACAAGCCAAACACTATGTTAACTATAACCTCAAAGGAAAACCAAGATGGCTTCCAAGCTCTGCACACCACAGTTGAGAGCTGCCCTCTACCGTCACTTAAAACATATCTTCAACTATTTTTCCAATTTCTATTTTCCACATTTTCCACGTGGCAACACCAAAGTTAACAGCGCCACCTGCCAAGCGTGAATTTCCAAGTGGCCTGAAAGAAACCTGGATTCTTTAGTTTTAATTATTTATTTATTCTTTTCCCCGTATGTACTTTGGCCCTGATATACTTCCCTCCCTTGCGTGAAAACCCTAACTAAAAATACGTTCTCCTGGTGTTCGTAATCAACAGTTCATAAATATCGAGCAGCTCCGATTAGTTACATAAACGAAGCCATTTGCATCCAATTTCAGGTCTAAATGGCCTTGCCCAAATTCGCACTTAGAGGATCTAGCACTTGACATTTTTAACTAAATATATATTTGTATATACAGGGTATTCAAAACAAAAAAGCAAATCAAACGAATTTATTGGCAAGTTGCATTGGCAAGCTGAAAGACAGACACGGGTCTAATTAAGGACACCCTGTAGGACGCCATCTTTCTTTCTTTTTTTCCTTTTTTTTTTGGCAATGGATATTGTCAAGTGGGTTCGGGTTCAGTAAAGTTATCACATTTCTCAAAAAGTTTAGATTTTATCATTTCCTTAATTAATCCTGACCATAGATCATGAATCATGTGATATGTAATGTATACAATTGGGAGGCCACACATGCTACAGCAATGCCTCAGCTTAAAAGAAGGTAATTTTCCCAACAGATAAACAGATTTTCAATTGGAAATCTTATCTTTTTTTAAGTGGGAAGCAGATCGCCATTTCTCTCGCTATGGGGCGCCACCACAAAATAGTTTTCAAAGCTTAATCAGATCATTGTTATCACTATTTAATTAATTTTAGTCATAAACTAATTTACTGAAAATATACAAAAAAATTTTCACATTTTTTTGTGGGAAATTTCAAATTAAAAACTACATTCAGACAGTATGTCGATACATTTTCTTCCATATAAACAGCAGCACAAGCCATTAGAAAAATGGGGTCCAGTACAGGGTTCAAAGGGTTAGTTGAAAAAGGCATTGACACCCACAAGTACTCTCCAATTTCATTTTCTTACACTTGCAAGCTAACATTTTACAAAAGGGATTATATTTTTACGAGAATGTAGTTTTGGCAGATGTATTTCGCCTTGCACACATGGCCCTTTTCCTGCTCCACATGCAATGGTTGTGGTCGTGCTGTAATAGCTTTTGCACCCTTATTTTCTTAAAACTTATTGCAAATTGCAAAATTTAGTGGTTGGGCCTTCCTCCAAAAATACCAGACTACCCTTGCAACCAGAACCAAAAAATGTACGTGTTAAAAAAGTGTGGTTAGGCTTTCCTAAAAAAAATCCCCATGATACAGTAAAAACAAGACAACACTGCTATATTATCTCAGAAAATAGGTCTCATACACGAGCTTGTTCAATATTTTTTTAACCTGGGTCCACCACCACCTAGCGCCAATTTTATTTTGCTCGATTGCAGTTGCCTTCCATAAGGACCTCCGTTGGTTTTCAGTGACATGACAAACTACGGTCTACAAATGAGCAAAATAAAACAGGCGCTAGGTGGCAGAATCAGAAACAAAAAAGATTGAAATCAAGTACAGAAATATATGCATTTTGCTTTATTATAGGAATTTTATTGTACAATTTTATTTTCTAAATTAATTTAAGAAATTTATACAACTAATAGCTATATAGGGCCCACCTTTCCTATAGCCTTGTTAAGCACACATCTCATAGCCTATGATAAGTTCAACTTTCAAAAAAAGGTGAAACATATAGGCCTACCCCAACATCTAGGCCTATTTGTGATGCATTAAAACCTTATGAAATTCATAAATTTGGATAAATATATGAAAATATAAGAATAATGGGCAAAATGCTGGAAATATAGTAAAATTTGCCAAGATATGGGATAAAAACAGAAATCTGACTACATATGTAGTCCATCTGTACGTGATCCCTAAAGGTCATGACTGGGACTGTATATATAGATACATTTCCAAATCTATTCATATAGGTTTAGGCTATAGTGATATAGCGAGGGGAGCATTTGTTCCCTGCAGGGCACCATGTTTGAGGATTGGGGGGGGGGGCGCCAAAACATCAATGAATAGAAACAAAAATCCCTAATTTTGGCGCCCCCAACTGAATTTGGGAGCTCTTTTAGGGGGAGATGGGTATCATATCAATGTTTGCTCTATATAGAATCGCCACACCACTGTATTCATCAATAAATAAACAACTGATTCATTGTGCATTTCACATATTCCAAGAAGCAGGATATGGGAAAACAGATTATTCCAAAGCAAAATCTGCAAATAAGCCTACTGTAAGATTTTCAACCAAAATTTATAAAATTTTATATTTGAAATTGGAGGCGACTATATTTAAAATGAAAAAAGCAAACCAAGGAGAGACATGGACCTTGCAGTCTTGTTCGGCATATTTATGTCCTCTGGTTATAATATACGAGGCAAGATACTAGGCAAGAGCAAGAAGGGGTCTCTTCCCAGAAAACCAACCATTGTAACAAGACGTATATCTGATTTACGAGCATAATGTACGCATCCTTACTATACAAAAACAAAATATAAAAAATCCCAGGGCCAATGGCTATGTGCAACTATAACTATATACAAGAAACCCTCTGGTCCAGTTGCAAGGCGAAATTCAGATCTCTTACGAGGCAAAATAGACATTGATAAAGTGACCACAACATCTTCGGAAGGCTACAGACACAATTGTGTGGATGACATTACTTCAGCTAGTATAAGAAATAAGCCTACTTCGAAATTACATATATAGGGCTCAATATTGCCAAAATAAAGAAAAAAAGTATAAAACCAATGTTGGACTTCCCACGAAGTAATGAAAACTTGAACCAAATAAATAACTCAAAAATAAGCCTACTTATCTTAAAGGCACAATTCTTTAGACAGGGTAATACAACATTCACAAGAACTGGTATCATGATTAAAAGAAAAAGGGCTTAAAGTATATGGATCATGGTTATCGTTAATCGTAATTTGCTAAAATTTATCATCTGCTAGTTTTATTGGTTGCTTATATGTCAAGTTCTAGCTGGCACAATGCATTCGATCTTCCTTTTTTCTTGGCAATCATGATCAATGTTTTACATCATGATCAAAATGTCAATATATCACCAATCAGAATGCTGCTTGAAAGCTACACTGACGATTGTTGACTTATTCCAAAAAAACAACTAAGAAAAACCTACTAATTCCCAGCAGTTAATATAAAAACAACAGACAATATGAAAACCAAAGTATGCCTATATCCCAAAGTTTGGCAAAATGGGATACGTCATTGCAAGCATGTGCATTTCTGTCATAAAAATTGTTGCCCAGATTAGAAGCGTCAGTATAGATGTATAGTTCTATGGGCGGCCATTACCACTATACAAAACACAATGGTCCCTCCATCCACAGGGACCCTTCCAATGAGAAAACATTTAATTGGACTAGCCCAATGTCACAGTTTGGGGCCATAAATGAGCAGAAAGTGAAGGGAAAGAGCCCCTTAACAATATCAGTTTACTGGGCGTGGTCACTTCAACTTGGTCTGTCAGTTGCCTTTTTGACTTTTTAGGCTCCCTATTTCCATGATAATGGGGTGAAACCCATCCCTGCCCAGCTGTCGACCCTGTACAACAAAATCGTGAACTAGAGTATTCAAATGGACAAATCAGAAAGCAAAACCTGATATCCATTTGCCACATCATCATAACGAATTTGCATTATCTGTATATGACCATTATCTTGCAATGACCATACTGGAAATAGCTAATCTACTGCATAGGCCTATTTGTATAAAATAAGAAAGATGATTGGCTGCTTCTAGTTCATGTTTATGTTGAATAGACTAGAGTATATATGGTACAGTATTTACACCCCCGAAACCCATGTATTGCCTCAAAAATGCAGGAATTTCATAGAAGCTCCTTTATCATTAGTGCTTTGACAGGGTATATTGTAAATTGGGGCACTATTAGAAGCTGCCCTACTATTAGAAACAGGACCTAAATTTTGTTACTGGGTCCCTACTAGGAAGCTGTTACACCATTAGAAGTGGGCTCAAATTAGAAGATTCACTGTATAGTTTACATACTTAACACCAGGAGAGGTAGTAGGCCTACCTTACGCCAAGACTACGGCGCTCCAACTTTTAACCCATTGTCATTCAGAGATAAAAATACAGAAAACTAAACAATAGATCAGTTAAAATCCGGGTGGGAAAATTGATGAGAAAAAGCAAACTTTTTTGCAGAAAAAAAATATATATAAAATGAAAGCTAGGCTTAGAATGTTTGTTCCGTCACAAAAGCCATTTGGTCAGGATAAGACAAAATTTATGACCATTTTCAACCAGTTTCAAGAAGGGGCAGCTGATTTCGGACGATGGCACCCAGCTATTAATTTAATTCGATATCATATATAGAGACAGAAAGCAAATACAACAATAGAAAAATGCCGATGACTCTATGGGAACAGTTGACCTAAAACATATCTATAGTTTATCAGAGATTCAGCTAAAAAAGCCAACTATATCTATCTATACTATTCTTTTATAAGAATAAATGTTGACTAAAACCAAACAAAACTCAATCAAATAAGCTTTATAAATAAAAATCAGCATTAAATCATACCAAAAACTGATCCAAAATTAATTGCAATTGTTTTAAGGGGTGTCAAATGAACAAACAGCACAATAGCATAAGGGTCCAATAAGTTGGTGTTGACCGTGTCTCCCCTTTTAACCTATAATTTAAGCCTCCCCCTTAATACAAATATAACCTTACCAAAGGGAGAGCTGAAGGAACCCCCGACTCTGAGGAGCCTGTTGGGGGATACTGTCCCCCCTTGATTAGGCCTACTATATGCTTTCCTTTTTGAAAGATTGCAATCTTTTTACTGAATTAATCATATATTCATTGCAGCAGGAAAACAATATAATATTTTTCATTTCGGGCATCATTGACTATGTTTGGACATCACACTTTAGCTATATAATAGCTCATTACCATCGCCAAAGTGTGTGTTAGCCACACATTAATACAAACATTGAGGAATTATCAAACTATATTTTAAGAAAAGATTTCTGGAAAAGAAATATCGTAAGATATTTAACATGTGAGATTTTGAAAATTGTAGACAATTGCTAACATTTATGGAAATTTAATAATCAACATACTTATTTGCAAACAAATGTACGGCAAAATACCCAAATATCATTTACAATTAAAGAGGCAAACAGCAAATGAATTCTTGAAAAAATGAAGAATTAAATTTCAAGGAAATAATAATCAATGAAAAACATTAAATTCTATGAAAACGTCCATTAAAATGTTTACATAAATCTCAACCTATAATTTACTTAAGTTTATGTTGCATTACTTTTACATTTATTCTTTGTTATGTTTATGTTATTTTGGTTTGCCAGATTTTTGGGAAATTTGACATTTTTCATGTGCAAATGACAACATCCACAAAGGGTCACATTTTGCCTAAAATCTGACAAAACAAAATGCTACTCATATGTTTATACAGGACAGTAATGTAAACTCTTGACCTACAGGCACTATATTTACCAAAGTTTTAAGAAATTAGCAAGATTATCTTACTTGTTATTTATTCTCAGTAATTTCCAAAACAGTAGGCCTACATGTTAAAATCATCTAAGTAGTTATTAGTCATTTCCAATAAAAGAATAATTTAAAATCAATGGGCCTCAATTACATTTCACAAAGATTTCATAAAATAAACCCCAAAGTCTTTTTTCAAGGTAAAATAAATAAAATAAAGCAATAAATTAATAATAAACAAATATTCCCAGAGCCCATTTTCAAAATTTATTCAAGACCAAAATTTGTGAGAAAAAAAAAGCCCGAAGGGACAATGGAGAGGTCAATTGCAAATCCCACACTCACGTGACCAAGGGCCTGCCACAGTCGAAACAGATAAGGTGGAATTATAGGTTATAAATTCAAATCTTGTTTAGTTAACAAGAGAAGTGATACGGAGCAAAAAAAAAGAAGAAACTAGCTTTAATTCATCCCTAAGAACTTGACTTCGAGAAAGCTCAATTTTCTATCGAGTTAACCTGAATTGAAAATTATGAATTCAAACGTTATGAAAACAGAGTGTATTATGGGCCGAGATATTTAGGCTGACAACGTGGCTATTATATAAACGATAACAATTTAAGAAGGCTTTTTAAGCCACAATGGCCCCCATTCAATAGGGAATTTATTTTTGGTTTTAAGACTGCAAAAAGCCCCCCTTCCCCCCCCCCCTCCTGTAAACCCAGTGCAACACAGAGAGAGGGGGCCCAGCATTTAATCCTTACTAACTAGAAAGTTCAGTGCAGGTTAAAAGAAATGCAGACAAGAGAGAGAAGGGGGAGGGGAATGGGGGATGAAGGGGGGCGCAACAGATACAAAACCTTTTTTTCAGCTATATTGTGTATGGCTTTTTGAATGAAAAGCGAATTGACGATAATACGGATTGTGATGGGGCTGAATTAGGCATCATACAGGTAGTTTTGGAAGAGGTCCTGTCAAAAGAAAAATGCCAAAAAAGAAGGGCCAAAATTGGGGGGACTTTCAAGGGACAGAGAGGGATTGCAGGTCGTGGCTAACACCTAAGGCCAGCAATTCATCATGCATTCATTCAATTCTGACATCTGGAGACAAGCCTAAGGAGGACCTAAGGCCACTTCAGCCGTGGCCAAGATGAGACTTTCAGATAGGGCAAAAACCCACACTTTGGCCCTAAGTCAAGGGAGGTTAGACAAAATGTTGCAGGTCCACACTATTTAACATAGCAAATGAGATATATGGGGACTAACAACCTCACCAGGAGATGATGACACCATTTTCACAACTGAAATCCAAACTTGAACATGCAGTTGACCTCTGAACCCGACAATCCAATGCAACAGCAGCTCATTGACTTAGCATTTCTGGTGAAAAACCGAATTTATGGCCCATTTGGGAGAGAGGGTAGAAACATTTGTCTTAAAAGATTTGAAAATTTTACATTTGCCACAGCATATCTCGAGGGAAATTCAAATATTTATATTTACGGCCCATGTATGTATACATGCAGCCCAATTTAATGGCATATTATAAATTATTATTTATCGTGAAAATCATCTGTTTTTAAAGTACACAATATTTCCTTCATGGTCTATAAAATGTGAGTATACCTGTGCACGTATACTTTGAACACACGCAAGACTTGCCAAGAAAACTTACAGGAGCATGTAGCTTGTCCTACAGGTGCACAGGTGGCAGGACAGTCATACCCCTGGTGTCAGTCACAAGAATAAATTGGGATGAAAATACTCCAGGTGATGCAAGCCTATTGGATGAAGTGCTAAATAGAAAAACCTGAGATTACAGTTTTTTCCTGCAGGTGGCAGGGTAGTCATAACAATGAGCGCCCCCTAGAGTCAAGTTTAACAGCTTGTGCTACAGGTCTATAACAGCATATTGCTAAAGTTATACTTTGGAAATTAGTTTAAAACATTATATATTTTGTAAAATTGTTTATCAAGACATAGGAACCATATCCTGTTCCACAAAAAGAGTGAACAGGTAAAGGATGTACACTCATTCTTGCGTGGTTACTGTCTAGACTACACAGCAATGCTGATATAATGTCAAATCAACCTTATTGTACACAAATAATGTCCACCTAGCGGCCAGGAGGAAAACCATGCAGCACCAACAATAATCTGTAACACAGGGAAAATATCAAAGGGATAAAAGAATGAACTAATGTCTCCATTTCGTTTTCAGATTAGTGTTTCAGCAAAATATTAATGGTTTTCTTCCTGGCCACTAGGTGGAGATTCTTGAGCAACATAAGGTTGGTCTGACTATAGCCTGAATGGTACTATTGATGAATTGGTGCATCTGAAAATCGCCAGTTTACTTAAAAACTGTAGACCTAGTACTAAATCCTGTCCAACAAAAGAGTGAACAGGAAAGTGAACAATCTTTATTATTCATCAAATGGTTACTGCAGAGAGCAGACAGATATTTCGATTACTTTGCTTCATGTAGCTGACATAACTACATCTAAATCTGGTTATCCTTTTAAGATTGGTGCATCTGAGTACCTGAGTTCTCCAGTTCACACGTTTGTTGAACAGTGTACAACATGAGAGTAAATGATTTCCAAAACAGGCAAATTTACAATTTCAAGAATTTGCTGCCAGCACTTTTAGTAACTCAATCAAATGTCCATGCATCCTAATCCCAAACACACAGAGATAAAAAAATACTCAAAATGAAACAGGGTTTGGGTCGAAAAGGCCCTGGGCCTACTAGGTCCACCTGAATATTATTAATACCCAATTCTTCCTTTTTTGGTACATATAAGCAGCAACTGCTCTTTATTTTCTCCTCCCCAGAGTCCCCTAGCTCCTCAGCTATTTTTTGTGTCCATGGGGACATCGTTATATTCATGAGCCAGGTATAAGGACAACCCCTCAGGTGGCCCCTCCCCCTCCCCAAGAAAAAGGGGACAGATGAGGACAACAGAACAAGTGGGGCCATTACCTTGCTACATGCATTCCAGGGCATTACAACATACAAAAGCAGGTATACGGGTGCTGGAGCAGCAGCAAGCATCAGACTATATAGCATGTGGGACACAATTGCCTTTGGGGGCCAAAAAAAACCCTTCCCCAAAACACCCTGAGATTAAGTGAACCTTGACTTGTCACCTTTTGCTATTTTTATCCTTATCTTTTAGAGGGACCTTACTGATTCAAGAGTGTCTCATTCCCACCACAAAACCAACCTCGAAAGACCATTAAAGCCCACACCAAAACTCGTGGATATCCTGCCGAGGGGAAATATCCTAGCTGTAATGATTTTATGAGCGGCCCCCTGGCAGTCATGGGGCCGAAAACAACATAAAAGGTGGCCCCCTACCGGCTCTTTAACACAGACACGACCTAGTTTCACCAACATTACGACACGTGCAAAAGAGGGGTGCACGTGCTTTACAATTTCGCCCTAAACAGGACAGAATAGGCTCGGGTCCTCTCCCCCAAAAAATAAATGGGCCAACAAATATTATCATATTTTGGCTAGACCGTCTATACAAATCCAGCTTTTTCTAAGCCAAACTACAGGTAGTAACTCTATGAATTTGGCCTTATTCCTGGCACCATTTCACATTTTCTCAAATTTTTTTTAAATTAAAGGGACAGTCCCACTTTGTGACAAATGAACTGTTGTCCACATTGGCATGTTTCAAAATTAATAACTACTGATTGGTAATTATAAATTAAATTTCAATTTATATATATGGGCTTCTTGTTTTGTCCCCCTCTTTCAAGCCAAAAATGCTCGAGGTAAGGTGGGACTGTCCCTTTAACTAATATCAATATGTTTTCAATGAAACTAATTAAAAGGAATAGGGGCTATCCATAAAGTTTCCTTTTTAACATTTAAATTGCATATACCAAAAATGCACATAAAATAAAGTCACAAATAGACCTATAGCTGGATCAGATCTCATCATGTCTCAAATTCTGCCAAAAAAAAACAAAAAAAAAAAAACTAGCAAAAGCCTAAAAAGTCAAAATAAATTAACATTATCATTTGAGATCTTAAAGTAGACAAGCCAATAGCAATCATTTTATCGCAGTCAATCAAAAAACCCTAACATTATTAATTAAATATAAATACAATATAACATACAGCTGTGTCAATAGATTTTCTTACTAAAATCGATCACGAGACCGATGACGTCAATAATTAATATTTAGCAGGAGGGCAATTACAGCAATTCCAGAGGTATATAATTGCAACTGTCATTTCCACTTTTATATTGGGACCTTTACGCATGTATATATTTATATATATTATTTTTATCTACATGCGGAAGTACGAATAGTGCTTGTTTATCGACATTTGTTTTTCTTTTAAAAATTAATATCTTTTTTGACAGTTTTCAAAACTAATAAATAGGCTGCCGAAATGGCGTTCTCATGCACGAAGAATCAGGAAAACTGTATAATTATACATTTCAAAATGAAATTATAGTTTGTGCATAATAATAATATAGTACGAAAATGGTATGATTGTCATCACCAAGGGTATATTATAGTATGTGCATGGCAAGACTGATTTATATATTAAAAAACTTAAAATAATTTCCATATTAAAAAAAATAAACTATTAAAACCACATTATATATATATATATATAATTGAAAAAAATATATTTAATTAAACAACATTTTTTTATATATATATTGGAAAATATATATAGGTCTGTAGGCCTATACAGTAACTTTATTTTTTCATGCAATTTTCTCATGAATTTGTTCTATAACACTCCCAATTAGGCCTACAATAGTTTTATTTAATATATTTCTATTAAAATTGGTGCTTAATATTGGTGCTTAAAATTTAAATATTTCCCATAATTCACAAGAATTGTCATGGAAAATTTTCGTCAATTGTACATCTATTCACGAAATCTTTCCTTGATGATGTCACGTTTTATATACAGGTATTGTATTTAACAAAATTAATTAATTTTGTATTTTTAAATGAGATTTGAAATAAAACGAAATCCCAATGCTGCCAGATATATATGAGTTACAAGCAGGAAACTCACAGAAGGTATTTAACATTAACGTGTTTGGTCACACTGCTCCCTATTGCCATTGGTTTACAAAGTTTACATAAAATTTAACGAAATTTTCTATTTTTGCAACCTCAAATACGAAATAAATACACTACTGACATTTTCTCAATTTTAATTAAATTGTTGTTAATTTCATGAAACTTCTTATCGCCTCTAATTGTAGCCTACATTGCACCCCAAAAAAACCTCCCTCCCTTTGTAACACAGTGTAACCAACTTAGATACCCCCTTCGTCATTACGTAATACGTGAACGCCCCTTCACCAAACTAACAATAATAATTTACATAAATAATCACCAAATATTTTCAATATTCCTGTTCTGATGGTAATGGTCAAAAGCCAAGATTTCAAGTTGGCCGTCCATGTTAAGCAAGGGGCAATTGCAAAGGGGGGAAAGGGGTGGGGAGAACGACCCAGCTCCAAGTAACCATTTTGGCCAAACCATTATGGGGTTAAAAGACGAAATCTTAAGCCCCGAATTTTATAGCTGCCCTACCTACAGATACGGTTTTGCAAAGAATTAATAGGGGGAGGAGTAGAAGAGCTATTCCAGGTAAGTAAAACTGTACTAAGCGCCTCTATACTATACCTCCACATTCAGTTAAGAAATAATAAAAAATGGGGAATGGGGGAGAGGGGGGACCTAGGACTAGGAGAGTCCATTTATCCCTCCAGTAGGACGAAACAAGAGGGATCAGTAGCCAGCTAAACCGGTTTTTGGTGTAAAACATGGCCGTCCGACATGTTCCTAAGCTGCTTTCTTTTTGCCCAGTCCATTCTGTAAACGTTTTGTCCATAGCAGGTCCAGTATTGTCAATGGGCGACAACAAGGGTCGAGTTATAGGTAACAATTGGTACCCTGGTAACCACGTTTCCATAGCACACTTTCTACCAATAACAAAAATACAAGGAAATGGAAAATCTTACTACAACAACAACAACAAGAAAATATGATATCCAAAAAAAAAGCTGTCTTGAAAAATAGCACAGGCCGCATCGAATTTCCATTAAAAATGCACATATTCTAGTGTGAATGTCTATTTGATGCATTCATACCCTGTCCAACAAAAGAATGAACTGGGAAATTGAGATGAACCGTTCAGTTTCATGAGATAACCAAACATTTGTAGAGTGAAAACAATGCAATGGAACTTCTTGACCCTTCCTGAAACTACAATGTCAGCCTGATCAACAAAAAAAACAACTGCATCAAAACAATGCAATGGAACTAACTTGACCCTTTCTGAAACTACCCTGACCAACAAAAAAACAAACTGTAGAACTGAAAAGGACCAGTCAGAAAGAGAATGAGTTCGATTAGTTACGCCAGCACCGTGTAACATGGCTATATCAATTCTTGAGAAATCACAAAATGAACTCCACAAAAAGGTGTGCAATGGACCTACCTTGACTCTTCCAAGAATGGGAGTGATACGAGTCACGTACATTTTCCACCAAATCACCATAAATTCACTCCATTTCGGGTGACCCAAGATAAGCACTTAATAACTGGAAACTGACCTTTCTCGTCAGTTTCAAGAGCCCATTACATAAATTCCTAGTTCCTCAAAGGGCCCTTGAAAGTGCGCCCCTACACCTCCCGTGTTTTTATAAAGCGCCCCCATTCTTCCATTATTCAAATTAACAATGCAGCCCCACAGCGACACCTAGCCACAAAAATAACATACGAGACGGATTCATAAAAGATGAATATACCTGGGCGATAGATTTATGGTACCAAAACATGGGGCCATCAATTTGTCTGCAATTCACCGAGGCTTACTTGTGGCACCAAAACCTCATGGATTATATATGGATATTTGCTGGAGAATTCTTTGAAAGGCCAAAGAGGAATGCTTCCATAATTCATAAATCTTAAGACATTTACAGCCAAATGATTAGGGCGTTTTAGCACGGTATACCTCAATGCAATATCAATGTTATTACTGCATTATGGCTTAATAGACCCGGAGTTACAGATTTATTACGTAGTTTTAGCACATTTAACGTGTTTAACTAGTCTTAACAGCCCCCAATATATTTCAAAGTGGACCATCAGGGGAGTTCATGAAAAGAGCCATGGGCAAGGATCAAGGATATTGAAAAGCAGTAAAATCAAACGAGATCGCAAGATTCACAAGTTAATTGGGTCAACAGAATTCCCATGACTTTCCCTGACCATGATCAAAATGTCAGTGTGAATGGGGTATTATAACAATACATTGGTATTTTCACCAAGCATCTATTAGGCATACATGGGCTGGTACAAGGATGAAAAACTAACCATGGTTAAAATGTAGGTCTATCACGGTTAGCATGACTGGTCAGTCATTCACATTTATCATAATTTGTTGCAATTGATTAGCTTACTCGCATGCATTCCTATGAAAAATTATAACCGTAATCAATGCTTTAGAACATTCAAAACATTTCAGAGAAAATGGTGCATTAAAATAATATTAATTTGTAGTTTTACAAAAGCTTTTGCTAAGTTCAGGCTCAATCAGACGCCATCTTAGTGGAGGGCAAACATTCTTTATGGGGGGCATTTCTTGTTATTTTTTCACTAGACATGCATTTACATATAAAATATGCATATTATAAATTTACCTTAATTTCAATTCACCTGGTATTTTTTGCACTTTTGGGAATTTTTTGCTGAAGTCGAAGAATTGCCCCATTAACAATTCCTCCCATAAGCCATTAGGGAGATTTTGGGGGGGGAGGGGGAGAGGGAGCTAAACCCCCAGAGTATATAAGAGTTAAAAGACATTCACTTATTAATGCTATCATTAAAATAAAAAAGTAAAAAAACAGCGCACTGAATAAATTAACCTGATTTGATTGCTTCTTACTATCTCATTTAGCATCAAAACTCGTATTTAATATAATCACACTTATTTTTTTGCAAACAGAACACGTATTCTCATACGGGGCAAAAGCAGGGGGAAAAAAATGGCTAATGGTCAAAATTATCTCTAATCTCAGGATTACAAGTAATAAGTGTTGTTTCATTAAGTTGAATTTTGAATAAAAGTTAACTTCAGACGCTAGAAAAGCCATTTTGGCTGGAGAAAAACATGCACGAGGAGGGGGAACATGAAATTTCAGACATAAAAATTAACTTCAATTAGCAATTAATGACAAATGGCCTCAAACACTTTGCAATAAAACAAACAAGACCATAGTCCACGAAACATTAAACTGCTAGTTGAAAGAAAGTTCCCAAATAAATTTGCCTCTAAAGATTCCTAGAATATTTGAAAAACCTGTGTAGGCCTACGTGTTTTTAAGAAAATAAACAACACACGATTGCTTATAATTACTCAATATTACTCAAAATACATTTTAAAATAGATTTTGCTGAATTTTCCCACCAAAAAATCCACCAAAAACTAATTCCAGATACTGAGTTTTTCAAGCTACTTAGCAGCACAACTTTGAACTTTCCTAAATAGTCACAACCACAGAGTAAGCACAGTGGTTAGGTCCGGTTACATGGGGGTAGGGTGGGGGGTGGGGGGGATATCGAAATCCTCCAGTGGGGACTTCCGGCCAGTTAAGGTTTATAAACGATAGGCGTATTTTGGCATTAAGACCGTGTAGCCATTTGATTACATGGTCTGAAGCTGTAGCATTTTTGCGGTAGTCTACAGGTCGTTTTGGTGTGCAGGATCACAGTGCAAGGTAACAAAAAGGGTTACCTACTTGTGATATACCTAAATAGGTAGAGTACCAAATGATATTACAGAGAACAGTGCATTCGATATTTTACGGAATCCTGGGTTATAACTTGTGAAGTAGTTAATTGTGAACTGGATCACACTACGACTAACTATAAGATTTGAGCAACCACGCTTTGTGAACCACGTGATAATAACAGCCAATCAGATCAGAAAATTATGGGAAGGGAGGGGGGTAATCACATCCATTACCTCTCCCCCATAAGGGAGGAAGCTAACACCTTAGGTATATGATGTAGGCCTATTACATTTTAGCAAATTTCTAAAATTAGCTAATTTTCACTTCCAAACCAAGGCAAAAACTCAAAAGATATTTCCATCTTACCCAACAACCCTCCAGAAACAGTAAGGTTATGAAATACTTGTATAGCATAACCACTGTCTCACAATGGCCTCAATGGCGCTCTACCCAATTTCCCTCACATCAAAACATTGAAGACAAAGAAAAACTCCCCAAAAAACACATCTAGATTGCGTGCTTAGAACTTATTTTCTAAGATTTGAAGAATAAAAAAGCACGAATGCCTTGTCTTACCTGGTCTGGCGTGCTGGCATTGTCCGTATGGCTACCCGTATCAGCACTTTGAGCCCGACCCCCGGTGTTATTATTGCTGTCACCCAGGTCCGAGCCTTTGCCATCCCTCTCGTCAATCACCAAGTCTATGGGCATTTTGCCTTTTAAGCAACTTATGTACCGATGACAGAAGTTGTCACATAACTCGTGAACCTGAAATGTAAGGAATTTAATTAAGATTGAATGAATGGTGCGAGAGAAACCCCCGACGCCCCCCAAAAAAACATAACGAGATTGGAAAAGATGACACTCTCACTGACAATGTTGCCAATTGTCATTCAAACACGCAGTTTTGCATCTAATAAAACTGCCAAAAACTAAAAAACTTGACCAATTCCATCATTGCCCATTAGCACGGCGTAGTAATACGAGCCATCTTCAGGTGGTTTGACCTTAACCCATTAATATCTTTTTGTGTATACGTTCGCGTGCACCAAAAGACGAAAAATAGCAGTTTTTTCAGTTACCAAAATTAGTCTATGGAAAAAATATTTAGAACTATAAAAACCCAAACAGAAAAGAGTTGAAAATTTGTGCTAAAGGTGAGGACACCCTGTTGTTAAAGAGACTGCCAAATTGCAGCTAAATGAGTAAAAAATGAGCTATGGCATGGCGTGTGTACTTTTCGAGTGCAAATTAGCAACAGGAAAACCAGAAATCTTAAGTTCTAAATCCATAATTAAAGTCTTTTATATCTCATCATTATGTTACTTCCCCCCCCTGCCCCCCAAATCCCCTCCACTAACAGCAATCAACAATTAGTCTGCTTGCCCTTGTGGGGGTCATGTTGCCCAATGGCATGCACGCTGAAACCACACGCAAAAATATTGGGGTTAAAAATTACCTAATTTTCTAATAACAGAGTGGATAACAGCAGGTGGGATGAAAAACTAAAATAATATTAAATAGGAAAAAAAAACATGGCCGCCACCTGGTTCGTTCTTATTTTGAGGAAGTATAAACGTGTCATTTACATTAGCAACGTGCTAATTGCCATAACCAATATTTGCATAAACAACATTCAGCAGGTTTTCAATTCATCTGGCAGCTTGTCAAATGGCTTAATTCACAAGTAGCGAATAAGCCAAAAGTTGCTTTCGACTTTTACTAATAATTAAATTAGTAAATATTAATTAAGTCATTTGAGAAATAAAAGGCTTAAAAATGCAACTTCGCCAGTTTGACTTCGATTAAGTTTGCAGGTAAGTCAAATAAATTAAGTGTGAAGTAGCGCATGTGCACATCCATTAGTTTGCCTATTGAATAAATAGAATAAAAAAATAGCGAATAGTCACGTTCGCTACTTGCATTTTAATAAAAATCCAGGCATTGAGACATTTTTAAAATGTAAACTAACGAATGGTACCATTCACTACTTGTAACATTTAGGAATGATACCTTGTTGGATATTCGCTACTTGTATTTTAATAAAAATCCAGGTATTGAGACATTTTTAAAATATAAACTAACGAATGGTACCATTCACTACTTGTACTTTTAGGAATGATACCTTGTTGGATATTCGCTACTTGTATTTTAATAAAAATCCAGGTATTGAGACAGTTTTAAAATGTAAACTAACGAATGGTACCATTCACTACTTGTAACTTTTAGGAATGATACCTTGTTGGATATTCGCT
>JAQIXP010000457.1:0-25880 GCA_034700285.1 Proteroiulus fuscus
TTTTATTTTTGCAGCAAATTTTACATGATAAAAAGAAAAGAATTTCTTTTGTTTTTTCTAACTGGAGGTGTTTATATGTATATTCTTTAAGAAAGTAACAGTTATGGATGACCTTCTATTCACTTTGCTATGCTGCAATTTTCAATAGGGAGTTATTTTTCAACACACTGTATTTGAATCTACAAATGTATTGATTAGTACACCCAACCCAATAATTATTATTCTTATACCAGTTGGCTATTTTAATTATACATATAAAACACTGCAATTTTTACTTTAGAAAATTATTGCTTAGCTGTTATCTTCACCCTGCACATATTTTAGTGTATAAGGGTGCTTCCTTTCACGCGCAATGTTGACCTTTTTAATATAAGTGACATTAATATAATGTCTGGTGATCAAAGCCTTTGTGTTGTCATGTGTGCGTGGCACGACAATTATTATTTGTGGTTGTTTTTCTAAGTCTTATCGTGCAAATTTATCTCTAAATTGTAGTTGCCCTAATAGATATAATATATAGCTACACTGTGGAGACTCTTCGTTATGTTTCTGACAAACCATCACTCTCTGTCAAACACCTTTGATTAATTGTCCAAAACAAAGTGGACATCGGTACTGTACAAGGGAAATGGAGAGAGGGCTGGGTATTATAAATTATTACAAAATTATTGTAAAAAGTTCTGCTAGCACGAAAAAGAGCGTTGTAGATTGAGAATGCATAATGATGCTTTAGCAGGTACCGATATAGATGCCGCCATTTTGTAGGGATTCTTTCTAAAACTTTCTACTGGATGTCATGGGTGCTGAATGCATTCTGTTTCTTATTTATAATTATACTGTAACAATAGTAAAATATATAACATCGAAAAATGGAGTTAAAGTCTACTTGTAAATACTGGCATATTATGTCTTGGTAACAGAAAAAAGTATTGAATTTTAACTATATAGTAGGTTTGTGGTTAGACGTACGCCAAACTGCATGGTCAGCAAGTTTTAAGTAGGACTAGTTCCCGTATTCTAAACTAGAAATTATTTTTTAATAAGTATAATAGGCCAATGTAGGCCTAGCAGTGTAGACATCTCTGGTATGATTTAAATTAAAAGTTTATATTTTACAAGTATTAATTACGAGTGTATTTATTTACATTTTTTTTCTCCCTAAGTATTATTGTCAATCAATTTAAATATAAGTTAGCTTTTGTGGTTCAAAAATCCACTCCCTGGTGAGACTATAGGGAAGTCAACATTGTAACATTTGTCTGTGAAGGTGCAATGGCTGACACTCAAAATTCTGTGATTGAAATTTTAAATTATTTTTTCTTAAAAATTTTAGTTTTTTTTTGCATGAATTTGATGGGGAAAAGATCATATATGAAGCTAAACTGAATTATGGGGTAAGCTGAAATTACTCCATCAAAAATTTAGGGTAAGGCGTTTTCATGTTTATTTTTAGAACAACAGATGACAACATAAATTAAACTATTTTTTGTCGTGTAAAGGTTTTATTTTGCCATTTTGTTTATCAATTTTTGAATGAATTATTTACCACATAATGAGTAATGAGACCAACCCATGTACACTTGTCCCAAAAAAATCAAATCAAATTTTTTTATAACTTTAGCCTGGCAAATATAGTCCTATAGTGTAAATCCTTATTCTGTTATTCATTTAGGTAGACAATTAAATTTAAGATATATTCAAAACGAAGCCAATCTGCTGCTTCCGCATCATTTGTTGAGAGAAAATGGTGACAAATTCACTATGGTCTTGTATCATCATGAAAACAATTTGCAGCAAAAATGTTTCAAATGTCGGCCAAATGCAAAAATTAAAATGACCGGGTGCGTAACAATGTGATGATCCCCCATTTCGTAACATTTGAACGCTCCCTTTTCAGGGTGGCAATTTGCGTATATATTTAAAATTAAAATGGCGGTTGCAGATCCATTTCAGAAGTCATACTTGCCTATATGTTAGTTAACATTAACTGTCTTACTTATAGTTTTGCTATTGAATCAGTAGCAGCCACCGTGACCACAATGTATTTATGTTAATTTGTGTATTGAATTTAGATAGGTCATTGAAGGCGTAAACGTCAGAATTCGATTATTTCGGGGTTTCCATTTAAGGGATTGGTGTTTTAGGGTAGACAGAAGCCTATAGTCAAATGGATACCATGGCAACTCCAGGCAGGCAGGTGACACGGATATAGTAATGTGGGTGATGGATTACCTATGTCATGGCTGACACCTCATATAGATACGTCCCCTGGTGAGTTTCTGTGTCGTTTCTTCCGACTGCGAAGGCTTCTTAATAATTTCTATGCCCCCCTACCATTGCCACCCAATCTTAGTGTCAGCAGGAGTTTCCCAGAAAAGAGACAAGGAACACCTTGGAAGCCGCATTCCCCAACTACAAAAAAAACCAACATACTGGTATTTTCATCAAAGGTGCAATGACAACATGTGACAGGTACACAAGACATCCCTCCCCATACATTCAAATGCTTAATTCCCTTGAACATTTTCACTTCTTGTTGAGCTTCTGAATAAGCCAACAGAACAACACTGCCACAGCAATTAGTGTTCAATGTAACCATAATGCCGAACTAACTATGGCTTATGTTCTAGTAGTGAATCAGCTGTTTTTCTAGAAGGTGAAAATTGTCAAGAGAAATTATTTCTAGACCTACTTCCACTTTGTTACAATGTCCATTGATATTTTTTTTCTTAATTGTGGACAATGTCAGAAGATAGAAATGTAGGCCTGTATGCGTATACATTTTGTGATAAAGATTGTTAGTATTTAGGTCATTAGCATATTTCATTTAGTCTGACTTTAAGGTCTTGCTGTAAGTGACTGTAACCTTAACCTGCAGTTCTAGTGACAAATTCGGTTGGTCCTATACCAAGTTGTTTCTATATTGCCTGCAAGTTTGAAATGTCTTAAATTTATCCAGGATGAGATTAGTACTTGGGTTTGCGTGAAATTATTCCTATTAAAGGGTTTTTACAACCTAAGAAAAATGATGGAATGTCAGGGGATTTGAAATGGTCATGGGAATAGTAATGGAATATCATCTTTGGTCATGGAATATGTCATCTAGCTATTCAAGAAACCTGGTCTTGACTATAGCAAGGCACTAGTTAAGAAGCACGTTTGTATTGCCAGATTTTAATGAAAAATATGACATTTGCTATACTTAAAAATAATAATTTCAAAAAAAAATGTCTTATTTTTCCTAAAATTTGGCAATACAAAAAAAAAGCCAAACAGACAAAGCATTTTAAGGAAAACCTAAATATATCATGGGAAGGTATTGATTAAAATTGTTTACACTTTTTTTAAGCATTCATATTATATAATTTTGTTGCATATTAATTTTAATTAAAATATCTGCTGAATAGCGATTATGAAAAATTTTAAATTGGTTAAAAAATCTGGAAAAGTTATGAAATTTTGTTTTCAAAAAAATTATGGGAACCCTGTGTTATAATCTTACATATTGAAAAAAAAGTTTTATTTTTTTATAAAAAAAAATAATAAAATTTCTACATTTTTGTTAACAATTATTACACAATATTTAATGGTATCTTGTGATTATGCTAGTTTTAATGTGTAATTTTGAACACACCTGAGTGTATAAATTAAACACAACTTCAAAATTTTCATTTGATTTTAGAATGCATACACAATAAACATTGTTCAAGAAATGAAATTCCGTTCTTATATGCTGCAATTTATAAAGTATTTCAAAACGAAATGCTTATAATATGAAAACTTTGCATATTCCTATTCTGAGAAGTAGATTTTGAAATATTCAGACCAGCCTATAATCATTAGCATACCTTTTGTTAGGATATATAGATTCTACGATCAAGATATGATGACCATTGAATATACAAGGTAGAACTGAACTTAAAAGGTTGGATGGGTGGTAAACATGTAAAATAGCCTGTTCAAGGCAGGAAATGACGTCATTTGCCATAAATGATGATAATGATGTGACGACCATATTGCTCTTATTATGATAAATGGAAGCAGAAACTGCATCAAAAGAGGTTCTTTTGAGAAATTGTTTACCCATCAAGCAAAGGGCAGTGCATGTGGCTATTTCTCTTCGCTCACCTTCACTTTTTTTCCATTTTCAAATGAAACAGATTAATTTTTCTTTTGTGTTGCTTGACTAAATGTGAATGGCAGTCCGTTTTAGTGGGGATTATTTGATGGGGGAGTCTTTTATGTCCTGTTTTCCATATAATATATGGATATAGACATGTATATATAATGACTTTTGCTTGATGGAAATAGCACAAACGCCAAATGCTACAATGGATGGGTATGCCCAGTAATAGGTCTATGGTCTGTTCAAAACTAAAATAAACCATAAAGGAATCGATCATCGTTTGGGAGCGTTCATAAATCAGGGTTCTTGCGAGCCTCGAAAATTTTGAATTTTGATGATGGTCTTTCAATATTCTTGAAAATTCATTTTGATTAGGGGCACAGTTAATTAATTTCAGCTTTAAAGTAGACCTAATTTTACCCAAAAAATGATTTTGCATGGAAAATAATTATAGGGAAAGTCAGCGGATTTTCCAAAAACTAGTCAAATGTGAAGGAAATGTCTGAAAAAAAGAAGAAATGGAAATTTGGTAAAAATTGTTTTGAATTGTGCAGAAGTTGTGTAATAATTTTTCACAAACTATAAATAAACAATTTACTTAGGGGGTCATACAAATTTGACGTCATCAGTTTAGGGGAGGGCGTGTTATGGAGAAAATAAAGGTTTTAATGCTAGATATAGACTGATGGTAGAGTAAGCTCAATCAGTACAGAAATAATTTTGAAATGGTTAGAGAAATTTAAGAAATTGGTCAGGAAAAATCAGGACACTTAATTGGTAGAAATTAGTGGGAACCCTCCACCCTGCTTTATTTTGATACTAGATGGACGTTTTAGCTAAAAACAAGGCATGAAAGAGTTCTTGAAAACTGAATAAATGTTGATTATAAGTCCTTGAAAAGTTCTTGAATTTCATTTATGTGAAAGTGTACAAACCATATGAATGCTAATGTATCAAGTCATTGCTAATAGTTGGAATATTCTGTTTTGTTAAAATAGGGAATTATGTTTTTAAACAAAAATCATTTTTTTTTACATTTCTAGATGTTGAATTTTTCAGTTGACCATAAGGATTGGAGGTGAAGTGGACAACGTGACGTCCCGTGGTATCTTCAAGCGACGTGCAGTTCCTCGTCCTGGGAATCCCGTACTGAACCAATTAAAGCGCTGCTTTGAGACCCATGAGTGCGATATCTCAGCATGCCAGCCACTTAGGGCCACCACTGTTCAGATAAGAAATTGGTTCCAGTGTACCACCAAAGGGCCTCAACGTCAAGGCACCTTTGTTTGGTAAGGAACCCAGTGCCAGCATACCACGGGCGTCGAAGACCATCTAACTAAGGTATGAACTAGAAATTTATTTTATAATTATAGAGCCTATTTCCTTAAAAATTTATCAAAACAGCTTATCAATAACGCACGTTTGTTAAGTAGCAGGGATTTTTAAGATTAGCTGATTTCCCGCTGATTTCCCGCCAAAATGTATGTGTAAATTAGTTTAGATTTCCCCCTCAACCAGAGTATAGCCTATACTGAACTTGTATCATTGGTAGCATTTTCTGTGTTCAGGAATGGATTTTCGGTCCAGGTGAGGCCTCCATGTATGAACCACCGTAAGTGCATAGCACTTATAATGGATTCAGTGACTAGTCATACCCAATTTAGTGATTGGAGTGACGACCATTTCATACAGTAGTATATATATACCGGGTGATCAAAAAGTTGATTCCAGGGCCTTAAAACTAAAACTAAATGGCATATGCAAATTAATGGTGAAGCCATAAATATGATGCATATTTAAGGGGGTACACAATAGAACATAATCCAAAATCAAAGGACCTATTGGTCCAAAATTGGAAAGGGTCAATTGGGCCCTAACAAAAGGGCCCCAGATATGAAATAGCCAAAATGAGGCAGCATGCCATTAAATGTGATTCAAATTGGATGCATTCAAATTTTATTGAAATTGTGCATTGGGTGAAGGTATCTTTTTCTGCTTGTCCCAATGCATTTTAGTGTATTTGTGGGTTTTTTGCATACAAATTAAATGAAAAATTTGCTTCTTAGATACTTTGTGAAATCTTCTTGAAATTTTTAGAAGCTAGTTTTCTGATACACTAATAAGACTAATTAAGAAAACTTTCCCAAAGACATTAAAATTGGAAATTGGGAAAAACAAGCTGACCTAACGCACCTGATTTGTACTTTTTTAAATGTGCACAATATAGGTAGAGAGTAGCACATATAGGTCCTCTTAAATCATTCGTAAAAAGTTATGTATTGACCAAGAAATGCAACAGGTAGTACTGACCACACGGACCACACGCTGTCTATTAAGGTCATGCTTTTCAATGAGTTATAATTTGTGTGATTTAATGCTATTTTTGAATTCACTTCTTATGTAAGCATGATTTAAACAATGCTCTCCAGCTGCTTTTGCTGACCTAATACGTGAAAAAGACACTTTATTCTTACTGTTATACACAGTGGCCTGCATTTACTTTCATTATATCGTTTTTGAAAAGGCCTTTTTTACAATTGCATGTAATTTGTCCATATTTTTACTTTGAACATGTTCCGCTTACCGTTGTTTCTCGTTGTTATGGTCAACTTTAACAACCATCAATTTCTGTGTACGGGCCGGTATCCAGCAGTAAATGAAATTGGTACAAGTGGTATTTCTTTTATGTATATACCAAGGTAAAGGTAGGGAGGGGTCAATTTTTACGATTGCCATTTACAGCAGCATGAGGTCGATTATGATGATCATCTTGTGCACTTACTCTCAGGTGATAGGGACCCCTTGCTGACACCAACAAGATGGGAAATGAATGGCCTAAACAATCGAACCGACATTTTCAAATTTACAAAAATCGTATCCTAGAATACATGTATAGTATTGATCTAAGATTTAAGATTTCTTATTCCCAGTTTTCTTAGGGGTTGACCATAAATTTTGCTTGCATAAAGTAGGCTTACTATTCCCACGCGTGATGCTTTGCGATTGCTGGTTGTCATCTTTGACTGCCATCACAGGCAGGTTTATTTAGTTTTCACAAATTTTGCATAATATGTAACCTAATCATCAAGTTTCAACTTTTTGAAAGAATTTTGATTTTCATTATTTGGTATTGCTGTAAACGTTTAGGTGGGAGTACAACCCCTTACTAATGCATTTGTCTCCCAAATTTTTTTTTCCATTGGTTGACAACGCAAACTTTATAATGCATGTGATATTGTGCTTTTTAAATTTTTTTTGTAATATCGATTCAATATTTCTTTTGCTTTGTTGTCGACAACTGAAATGCATGCAGTTGTGTTCAATATATATACTGTAAACTGAATCTGTATCTATATTAAGCAAAACTGCGCAAGCGCACTTTGGCACCAGTGTAGGCCTGCCTCCTTGTGTGGCACAACCCTAGTATAGATTTCCTCTTGCTACTAAATTCACGTCAATTAACAGACATCTGTTTTCTTAATTGACTATTTAAGCACTGTAATATGGTGAGTGATTATGAAAAGGTGAATCAAAATGCATGCTATTTCCTCTGCTGTTAATATTGGAGGATGGACCTGGAGTGTGACTCTGGAAAAATCTGATAAAATCAAACGGATGTGTCAAATTTGTACAGGAAACCAAGGCACCAGTGCATTTGCATCAATAAATTGAAGTCAATTAATTTGAATAAAGAAAAAAATGTAGTGGCCTACAGGTTTATACCGACAAGATGCGTATACCTACTATTAAAACCTGTTTTTAATGAGATTTTGGACGTATTTTTTAAATAGGGCCTACTATTTTTTTTATACGAAAATTTGATACTAGTATGTGTTATCTGTTACGAAATTTGCTAAACCAAACTGTCTGGTGGGGGGGGGGGATTTTCTTGGGAAAATAATTATTATACATTAATTGATTGGAACCCATCCCCGCTCCTCCCCCCCGGAGATTATAAAATTATAAACATTGCAACCCGGTAGCAAAATCATGCTTTTTTCAGTTGACATTTCTGATTTGGTGCCTTGGAGACCTCAGCTACCCTCCCTAAACCCCTCATAATTACACTCCTGATGTTTATACTTCTACTTAAAAATTTAAATAATTACTAGCATGAACATTATTGCAATAAATAGTTTGTCTACAGATTGATTTTAGGTGCTACGCATTTCATTTCTCCTTTTTTACTTTTTTTTATTTTTTTTTGACAATTTTTACATTAAATATTGTTCTGTATTCAATTTATAAGAAAGTTAGGCATATTATTTTAGATTAAACTTAATTTTGTGTCAAAGTTCTGTAATTTTTGAAACTGCAAATTTTGATAATTAAATGTCTGCACATAAATTATTTTTATCTATTATAACTTGTCAAGTTTTCATTTAGCATTAAATTTACATGTCTTTTATTATTTTTTTTAAATTTTACTAAATTTAATATTTTTGAGTGAAATTTAAGAAAATTAAAAAATGGATTAATATTCTATAACAGGCAATTATATTATTAGTCTAAAAATTAAGATAAGGGATGAATAGTTAATTTAATGCATTTTAAGCCAATACTTATATCGCTTTAAATACGCTATCGATTGAATATTATGTTAGTAGGCCTATTGCTAAACATATTTGTTTCAGTAAAGTGTACTAAATTAGTACGCTTAACGCCATCTATGTGAGAAATGTGAAAACTCACCTTCTCCATCCTTAAAAAATAATGAATGGGGAAACCCAAGTAGCTGTTTAAATTAAGGTGTGAGTGGGTGTATCGTAGTATCAGTGCATTTGTGACAGTTTTAGGTGGAACCACCACTTATCAGAACCCAATTTTCAAAATAGTTATTGGTTATAGGTGTAGGTATATGGGGGAAAAAATATCACAATAATTTCATAAACATTAATTTCCACTGTTTTAGGAAAATTGGCCAAGTCCCACGCAAATTATATTTCACATTAAATCACCATAAATTGCCAAAAGATATATATATAATTAAGGAGTTTTACTCACTTGACTATTAAGGAGAACTGCTTTCATATTTCTTAGTGATAAACTTGATGCAGTTCGGACGTATTTCATCCAATTTCCTATTCCAGGTTCAGTTGCATCAACCCACATAGAACATGAACCATGCACATCAGCTACCTGTAAAAAAAATCATTTTAAATTTATCTGAAAATTTAATCTTGGTTAATGGCTTGCAATTCTGCTGATGGGATCATGCAAGGTATATTTACATATAAAAAATAACTAAATTAGCATGTTGGAAATAATTAAACTATAAAACTATAAGGAAATCATAAATTATAACTAAACATATTTACTTGAGATTAGCATTAAATGTCTATATTATGGGTAGGCCTAAATGTCCTCACTGATTGACGACTGATAATATTTTGCATTTTATTATATAACATTTGTAAACACTGGGGTTGTCAATGACCTGCAAAGTCAGGTAAAATTAAAACAGTTCAGTAAAGTAAAAATAGTCATGTAGACAAATTAGGCTAAAGTCAGGGAAAATGAAAATAGACAAGTTTTGTCTCTCAACTGTAAAAATTAAGCATTTTGTATTTTATTTTCTGTATAAATATTTCGATTCATTTTTCAAGTTTTGCAATGATTGCATTCATCAATGTTAAAATTGTTGTTTTTGTCTGGGAATACTTATTTTAGTCAGGGAAAGTCAGGGAAGTCCACTCTTAGAATTTCTTAATGTATATGTCAGAATTTAGTGCAATGTCTGCTTACGTCATACTAAACAAACGACTTTCTTAAGTTTATTTAAATGAAAACTGACCACAGGATTATAGTTGTGCCAATCAGACCTCCTAAATGCTTTGTTTCATAATCTATAACTAAATGATTAGTTGGTTGCTTTTTTCAATTATGAATTTTTACAATTGATATGATTTACTTTTGATTAATTTCTACTATTGTGCTTTGAACACAGTAGAACCAAACCAGAGTGAGCTTATATTATTTTGTTTAGAATAAATACTAAACATAGAATCCATTGCCCATAGACCTATATACAAAATGTAGGATGCATAATATGCTTTAGCAGTTTTTGCTGATCCATTTCTCCTAAGTTTACTTTTGTGAACAATCCTAAGTTATTCAAAAAGGAAATTTATGAACAGATGAAATACATACACAAACATATATTATGTTAGGGGAAAAAATGGAGTTCGGGAGTGTGGCATTGCAATAAGCTTTTGTGTATTTTTGAATCTGGCTTCGGTCACGACACCATTCAAGGAATTGTTCATATATGAATTCCACCTTCGTCCATTGCTTTTTCATTATTTTCTACCTTTTGTTGATGGCACGAGTGCAGTTCTTTTTTTCATCTTATCTCTTATAAAGTCCCTTTGTGCAACCTGGTTTTAACAATATTGCTATATATGAATTCACTGGCAACAACAACACTAGAGGTATTAAACAGAAAACTGAAAAGAAATGCTGTAATTTCAAATATGGGCTTAAAAAGCTATACTTGCGATACAACCTTATATACATGCTTCTTAAAATATTGCTAAAGGCTGCTAAATCTATGCTGGCTGAATGGGGTCATTGGGATCCATTTTTGTTTTCAATACTTTTGAACTTAGTGCAGAAGTGTGCGTATGTGTAAAAGATATACACATATAGTATACAGAAGCAAAATATGAGAAAGAATGGACATATTCAGTATAAAGTAATAAAAGCATTCCTTCAGATATATAGAATATCCTGTCTGTATTTGAAAATGGTTTGAAATGTAGAAGGGACTGGTGCATAGCCAACAGGCCTACATTATTTATGGTATGGAATGTCATATTATATACAAGGAGCATGCGGGTCTCCTATTGATCCTTGCTTTTCTACAAAAGGGAATAAAATATGATGAAGAATCGTTAAATCAAAATACTCAATAGTTGAAGAAAGGGGAATGTACGGAAATAAATATGTATTCTTGAACCAATGCAATCTTCATTGGTCCATTGTAAAAAAAATAACATGCGAAAGAAGCAGTCAAACTACATGACCTTAACTTGGACATGCAAGGCATAACTATATTGTCTTCTGCATTTACTAATAGAAAATTATTAATGTCATAGACATTCTGCTTAATTGCTTGAAGATTTAAGCGTATGCTTGTTAGAAAGGTTTAATTTGCAATGTAATTTAAATCATATACATATCTCTTATCTCCGAATACTAACAGATGGCGCTAAATTTTTCTGAGCTTTAACGATTCAGGTAATCCTGAGATTAGGCAATATGGCACTGCCAATTTTTTTTATACACAATTGTGATTTCTATTACAGGAAAGTTTAATTTTGACTAATTTCTACGTTTTGTCCTAATGCCTAACATTTAAAAAAACATCATGAAATATGACTTCCACTTTAATAAAATTTGTCAGTGTTCATTTCTTGGTTAACATAAATCGATCATAAATGCCACCATAATTTATGGTATTCGATTGAACTTATTTTAATCGGTATTTCTTTAAAAATAACTGTTCAGTATATGAATCTGTGGATTGCAATCCACAGATTCATATATTGAACAGTAGAAAAATATTTCAGTTACTTATTCAGTTAGTATTCAGTTACTTATATATATGTCATTGAGATACATGTATCTCAATGTTTTTTATTACATGTATCTCAATGACATAAGTAACTGAATAATTTAATACATAGGTGTGATTTCTGGAATGGAAAGTTCTTGTCCATCGGAAGTGTGCATGGTTTCTTGAACTATTATGCAATATCTCTAGTTGAGTTTCTTTTTTATTGAAGAAAAATTGGAAAACATCAATCTGGGGCCTTTAATTATGTTCAGCTTATATCAAATTACCATGTCTAGACAAACTAGTATTCAAAAAGTTTTGTTATCATTGGCACGCAAGCCCCTTTGTATAATATATTTAGGACTTATTTTTCTAATATGCTCATGTGTGTGTTTTTTATTACTATTTTGCTTAGAAAGTGCACGTTTTGGCAATTACTCATACCTTTAGGGTATGTGCAGTGATTAATCACTGTTACCTTTTGATATTTAATTTTACTGTAGATACCTGCATGAATATTTTGAAGAATATGTCCTCACTCCCCCTATTATTTAAATTAGTGTCAGTTTGCATAAGTCGACCATTTTTAAGTACGTAGTAAATTAATGCCTATATGGTTTGTTTTTTAATTTTTAATTTTTTATGCATAATATCAAAAATTCTATGTGTTATGATTACCGGTTTGAGTCATGATAAATTACTACTTGAGGTGCAAATTTTGAAAGGACATTTGTATTGGCAGTACATGCCATTGTTTTACTATTTGCTTAAGTTGGCAAAGTAAGGCTTGGCAACATGTAAACAATATGTTTAAGATGTGTTATTTGCCTGTAATTCCACTTTATCTGTGGAGTATTTGAAGAAAATTACATGTTCAGAAAGCTATAGTCAGGTATGAAGATTAATTGGAAAACTGGATTTTGCTTTTGATTAATACATATTCTAGTTTTACTCAGTTTGCTGCCGTGTAATTATATATTTTGAGTATAGACTTTATTAAAAAAATATATTTTCAAAATTAGGCATTTGATATATCCTGATTATTTCCTTTCACTGATGTATATGTTGAAATAACTCAGCATTCCCTGAATGAATATAATTAATATTTTGTAGACATTTTTCTTGCAAAACCTGCAATATCAAAAAATCTAAATAGAGTTGGTCTATAAATATCAAGGTTTAATTTAAACAAAAATGAGAGTTTAAATGCATTATGTTTATAAAGGGTATGTGTGGGATGGTACACAGATTGTTTTGCAATATTCCATTTTTTAAAAATATTTTTGCAATAAAATAAGCCATGCACCTAAACTTTCATTTTTGAAGCAGTTTTGTGGTTCATGCTATCAAAATACCCAGCAGTACTTTCTTACTGAAACAGTATTGTTAATAGTTAATAGTTTGGTAGTAAATTATTTCTACTCTCAGGTAAAGTGCAGCTAGTTTTTCATGACCTCTTTCTATTTTCATGACTTAATTTATCTCCTGTGTATGTATTCCTCATAAAACTAGGGAAAATATTGCTTCAATTCCATGCATGGAAGCAGAACTTATTGCATAAAATCAACATGACCCTGCATCCTAAATTTCTAAATTGGGGGTGATATAGTATCTGTAATAAAAATTATAAAAAAAAAAGAATTTAGATTCCTCTATAAGATATAAAATGTTTCTCATAATTCACTTAAAATTAGGCAAATATAAGTCATGAGTTTTTATATCAATTCACGCAATCTTGAAAAGTAAATTACAAATTTGAACTATATACTTTCAACACTTTTACTGACTAAGATGTGTGAAGAGTTTATCTACAATCTGATGGCCAAAATTAAGTTTCGCTTTACCACGTAAATCTGATGGTCTAGGGAAAATCTTTAAGCCAGGATATTTTGTTATTTTAAAGTTGTTAAGTGATGCAAAAGGTTAAAACAATTGACCTAATTTTAAAAAAAAAGATATATTCTTGGGTTTTACTTTTACTTGTAGGTTTCAGTGGCTTGTCATATTCCCAAGTGCTGCAAAATGAAAATTAATAATACAAATTTGTCAGTGATTATTATTCTTACTGTCAAATTTTCTTTTTAATTTCAGCGAAAGAAATATTTGTTTGTATATAAGATGGGGGTCAGATATGAACTGCATATGCCTGTATATAATTTTTAGGAATTGATAATGTTAAACAAATTCAATATCTTGTCAGAATCAGTGCAATTGAAAACTGCAGTGAACTTTAAATTCTCAGTTTCAGTAGCAATGAACCAGAAAATGAAATTGCACATTTCTTAAAAATATAAACAAAAATTGACAGCTGCATTTATGTATGTAGGTTAATAACAGAGCTGGATCTCGAGTTTTCGACTAATTTTAATTTTAGCTCTAATTCAAAAAATTAGAGCAAAAATAAAGGATTTTTGGTACACTTTTACAGGGTAGTTGATTGATGAAAAACTTTTAAAGATATAAAAATGATGAAAGAAGGGGATTATTTTGCATTTAGAAATCAATATGTGGGTCATTGAAAAAAACTAATTCTAAGGTAAAGGTAATTAGAATGGCATTTCACTTTGGTCTTATCATTATCTCTGTCAATCTACCCAATGCCTTATCATTAAAATACATCTGATGTCCAATGCTTTTAAAGTTGGAATAAATAGGTTTACCATCTACTTGAGAAACAAGTTAACCATGCATTAAACTGATAATAAAAATAAACATAAAATTATTCAGAACAAATTAATGACTTTATTAATTCGTGGCATTCTCTCTCCCCCAAATTACATGTATACAGGCATGGGATGCTTAGGTTGAATGAATTAGGCGCTATTTATTTCACGGTTTTAATTTGAGAAAATTCAGAAAAAAATAGTCATGACCAACAACAAATTGAATGTGGGACGTATACAGCTAGTTTTCAACCTAATTTTATTTGAAGGTTTTTTTCAATCAAATGGCGACACTAGCAAGTGCAACGTGGGCCATTTTGACAGGACAACATGAATCACGAAGGTTGTGAAAGAGGTACAAGACCTGATTCAGAAATTGCTCTACTATGTAACCATATATCTCAGAAATATGTTATATTATACTTTGTGGTCACCTTTCTCTTTCTATGGGCTGGTGGCGCCACCTGAAGTGTAGTGGCAGCTATATTAAACATTTCTTGTTGGCATTTCTTAAAAGGAGGATTCCTGGGTTCATTTAGGGTCACTGTCGTGGATTTTATTTTGAAAATTACAGTAAATAATTGCCAATCAATTCCCAAATTTTGTATTAGATATAGAAACATTTCTAATTTTTGTTAAAGACTTACTGAATTGCAAGAAAACAAAAGCAGTAGAGCAGTACATAATTAAGGCATGATTAGCCCTAATCCTTGGCACATAGTTTCCTAACCAAATAATGACCCTTGGGGCATGTAAGTGGATCCTGTCCACTGGCTTATCATAAAGTTTGCATATCATTTGATAAGGATTATCGATATCTAAAATGCTATTTACTTGCAATTATAATATATTCTAAAATGTTGGTTCATGTTTATACGCTGTAAGGTCTCTTGAAATAAAATTTAAAGGGAAAGTCCCACTTTGTAACAAGTGATTTTATAAATTATACACACTTACTAGATATGAATGGCTGTGGCAATAATAATTGCAGCAAAGCTTCCATATATTAAAGAAATTATGACGTTTGCAAAATACATATAAGGCGCCATTTTTCAATATATAGCTTTAGCAAGCAGTGCCATTTGGTGGCGCCCTCTAGGACGTGTGTGTCTGTGTGTTCCATGAGAGCTGCTGCCTTTTATCCAGTAGGAGGCGCTATACAGTATTAGTGAAATGGCGCCCATTTGTGGTTTCTATTTTCATCCACGCGTCTAGGAATTCATTAGATTTTAACTAATGATCGGTAGGCTCAAATCCAATTGCAATTTCCATGTCTATCTTAATTTTTCATGATCTTTTTCCTAAAATCAATTTCTTTAAAGGTGGGACTGTCCCTTTAAGAAAAATCAGTTATTAAATTCTGATATTTTGTTATTGGAATATCAGGATTGTCTCTTTAATCCCTAGTATTTGGCTTGCAAGAGTTATATAATGCTTTGAACTTTTTCTGTGTATAAGTTGAGAAGTGGCTTGCTGCTTATTCACCTAAAATTTGTTAAATATAATAACGTGCATGACTTGTGCTTTTTCAATAATATTTCCAAATGAATGGATTTTGAGAATAACCTAACAATTAAGGACCCTTGGAAATCCTCCACCCACGTTTAGTAGGATACTTTTACTAATCATGTGATATCATTTGGGAGAACCCCCTTAACTTCCGTGCTTTATAGACAACTTTTTCATCGGATGAGTTTGCTTAAATTTGCATTTGGGATATTCCCCCTCCATACTTTATTGTCTGAAATTTCACATACGAATATTAGGAGGCAAACCCATTATTGGAATCTCAATTAAATGATCCCATAGGAATTTACTGGTAATTTATTATCGCCAGTTTTTATTGAATATTGAAGTATATTGACCTCTAAATTCACAGCATTTTTAACCAAATAAATAGCAAGTAATACTTGCGCACCGTCTGAGAATTAATTTAAAAGGATTATACGCTCGTTTATATATTCTACTTTTTTATATATTTCTGAAAATTTTCTAAGAAAAATGTAGGCTAAGTTTTTCAGTTTTACCAAAAAATCTTTTCCTGAAAATAAAGTATTGATGATGAGCTTACAGGCGATAATATAATTGGGCTGCAAGAGAATTTGGGGGGGGGGTCTTCATCTCCCCTCCCCCTTCATTAGCTCTGAATTTTGTGTTAAATCGTGTGAAGAAGTGGGAAAGTTCAGTGATGTGGGGAACTTTATAAGCTGGGCTTCTTTAATCCAGATATAGTCAGAGCATTTATCCTGCATAACTATTCCTTGGAGAGAAAGTGAAGCCATTCTTGAACACTTTCACTTGTTTGATTTGCAAAAATAACTACTAGATGGCGCCAGTTATTTTTATAATAATACGGGAAAATGGCGCCGTCCATGTATTTTAGAAAAGGCATGATTTCTGAGTTATGGTAGATCTGATTAACATTGATTTCTGTATACCTTTTTCAACTGTCTTTATTTTCAAAATAACTTGCAACAAGGTGTAAATTTCCCTTTAAAATGAATAGTAATATAATGCCAATAGATGCATATATGGTAGTATAAACCAAAGCTGTAATAACCGGCCAGGTAATTGCACACCTATTTAGGGATGGGTTATTTTGCTGCTTTTTTTCTCCTTTCCACACTGTGATAAAATGTGATTTTAATTTGAATTTCTGTCTTTTTAAGCACAAGCTAGTTAGTAGTTAGTTAGTACCGATATATGAGTATTCACGTTGACAAGCAATAATTTCATTTTGATGGCTGTAAACTATTTTAAAAATTTTCAAAACAAGTCAATCATCAGGTTGTTTGAAAATTTGACAAACTCGAAATGGCCATTGGACAACAGGTGTAAAGCAATAGCAGGTCAATAGGATTTTCTAAATAAAAAAATGATATTTCCAAATAATTTGAGGTTGTAATTATTTTATGACCAAGTCCTTGTCTTCAAACGAGAACACTGTCCTCGATACAAAATGCAACCCTTTTACTCCTTTTTAGACCCCTTTGATCCTCTTTAATGAAAGGAATTCATTTCATATTTTATTAGTCATTAAATTTTTTAAGAAATATTATTCTGGAGAAAAGTAAATGTGTAAACCATTTGATCCTATTTTTAAACGTTGTCATACATGACATGAAATAACCGGAGTACAACTTATGAAGGCTAAATGTATCTGACAGAAGGTGAAATGTAATGATAATTTAGTACCTTTTAATAACTATAAAAAATTGTAAGAAATTTCGTCTCAACGAAAAATCATATTTGTTTTGACAGTTTGTGTTTTCCAAAAGTATTCAGAGAGCCAGGCTTAAGAAAGTTGCTACTAATTAATATTTATTTATAGTATGATAAGTTAATGATTCTTCATTAACAAGTCTCGAAATTTTAATTTAATGTAAATTCTTCATTTAGTGAATATTTTTAATGATAATTCTTAGGCGTGGTTTGAATTTTTCATTTAATGAAGCTTATACTTTGCATTTGAATGACAGAAGCTTATAGAATATATTATATACTAAATAACATTTATATTCAAATTTGTTTGAATATTTACAACTGGTTTTACCAACCGTTTTTAATGCAATGCCTATTCCAAGCTTTATTTGCATGTCTAAACTAATTGGTTGAATTCATAGTTTCTGCAATAAAAATTTTACGACATCGAGACCAACCATATGTAGGGATGAAATACATCAAAACATGCATAAACTATACATCTTTGAATGAATTATTAAAATATTTACGGATTTAAATGGTAGTTTGTAGTTTGAAAGGAAAACAATTTCACTTAATTGTTAATTTAAAAATGGATATAATTACTGTCTGTTTCTTATTTAAATTGCCACAATTAATTATGGCTGTAATATTAATTAATGTAGAAAAATAATTGGAGTTAGAACGAAAGATTTGTAAATGCCTATTTTACAATACTAACTCATTGTGCACTAATCCTTTGGTTTCAGCTTGTATGGCGAATTGTTGCTTTAATAAATGGACTTGAGCATTTTAATTAATTCTTTTGAATGATACATTCAAGTATTAAAGAATGGGTAGCTGACCTAGTGTTACCTGAGGGTTGGTAAGGATAACAAAAGGGACTTGAATGTCCCAATGGAGACAATCAAAACAAGGCCCCTATTATTAGCCAAAAGATTAATTGTTAGATAACCTTTCTTTTTTATTTGTCTCTGTTTAAAATTGCTGAAACAAAATACTTTATTTTTATATCCTGGCCCTTTCCAGGCCACGAGAAAGCCATAGGGTTGGGAAGGAACAATTGTGATTGCCAGGTATCTTCTCCACCCTTTCATCAACTTATAAGCCTGCCATCTTGTTTTATTTTTTTTATTTCCCCCACTTGTTCTTAGTTGTTTTTTTTCTTGGCTCCTAAACAAAAGGTATGTTTTTAAACCCCTTAACAAGGTGTTTTCTCAAGTTTAAACTGATTTAATTTCAGTGCTGCATTTTTTTTACAACATTTACCAACTTTTCTTTCTTATGTCTAATACCCACATTCACCTGGGCTGGGATCATGATTAAAATGAAACCAAGCTTAAAGCAGACCATAGTTTACATTAATAATCATTCACGTTTAATCATAATTTACTGAAACTTATTGTTGAAATTGTAAATTGAAATATTCTGCCCACTGAGAGTTGGATCATCCTCTTTTTCTGTCAGCCAATTGCATTACCCAGAATTCCACAGTTCCATCAATGCATCAGGCATTCATGTTAATTCTTATTAATCAAGTTTCTAGAAATTGTGTAACAGAAATTAATTTAAGAATAGACCATGATTTGCTAAATCGCATGCTTTCACACGAAATAGTTGTGCCATAATGAATGCTTTTTGGACAATATGCCATGGTCCAAATTTTAATCATGATTAACTTTGTTGTGTGAATGAAAGAAATTATATTGAGAAGGTTATTAAATTGTTGTGTACTTTTGTACAACAAATGTGTAATGACAAAAAATCTTAGTTCCTAATAACAGCATTGCCACTGACCTGCAATGTCAGTCAGACAACAGGAAAATCAAAGCAAAAGCAAAGTCAGGAAAATTTGTCTATTTTTGAATGAGGACATGAAGCAGAGGCCATGACAGAGAAAGAAATTTGTGAGATTGCATTTTTCATTTAGGAAAGCAGCAAGTTAAAAAAAATGCAAAAGATTATAAATAAGCTCACGTGTGAATTAAAAGACTAATTGCGATAATATTTTTAGTTTAATTTTTTTTTTACAAATTAAAAGTTGTTTAGGATTTAGAGGGCTTGCTTGCTTTAATGCTAAAATAAAGTTTGAATAAAAAAAATCAGTTTAAAACTGACTAAATCAGGTGGAAACAACAAGAATTTATAAATGAGATTAAGCCAGATGAAATCAGAGTAGGATTAAGGATTTCAGTTTATACTGTAAATATATAATTTATATTTTCTGAGAATTTTTCAATAGTAAATTAAAATTCTATGAAATTTAGCAAACTGAAACTCTAAATTAGACACGCGTGAATGTTTATTATTGTTTGCTCCATTGCAATATTAAAAATGTATACTGCATGCATGATGTGAACAAAATTAGCAATATTTAATATGGATAAGACATTTATATGCAATTTTTATATATATACTCAATATTTTTTAAAAATATAAAACCTATAATTCCCACATACAAACCTATACTCACACAGCTGCCAGCATGAAAATATGCATACACAAAAGCTATAACTTATGCATATTATGTAGATAACAATTCATATAGTTACTGTGACGGTTCTAAGAATGCAAAATTTGGTACATTTTTGGCTTAATTTTGATGAATTTTCTGAAATGATCAGGAAACAAGAGTGTTGGCTATAATCCAATCCAAAGTATTGATTTAGATATTTATTCAAAAAATGTCTTGATTGAATTGCCATGCATAAACTGATGTTTTGTTGGGGTTATAATTCCTAGCTTGGTATAAATAAATAGGTTAAGATAAATGACAAACAATTAAGCATCTGGACTTACTTCATATTTATCAGAAGAAACTAATAAAGCAAAATAATAAGAATTTTGTTGTAATTACAATTGACACTTTTTCATTGCAAACTCAGTATGGACTCTCACAACTGAATCACGAATTAGATCAAATTGGGTGAAAAAAAACGAGTATCCTGCAGATATATGACACTAAACTAGATTTTATTCAGCTTGGATTTAATTATCAAATTCTTAAAACAATTAACATGTTGCATTATGCATGCAGTGGAAAAATCTCTCTTCCTCCATACCAATTACTAAGTTCTCATTCTTGCTTATACTGCTTTCTTGTATAATGTCAAGTGCATTATCTTAACTAAAAGAAATTAAAAGTATATTGAAACAATTATTCTAACCTTTCCAACTTCATGCAGAGATGTAATGTTTCAGCTTTTTTCTTTAACTAAGTTGTCTAATTAAAATTTATTTAATCATGCTGAAGAATTATACGTTCTGTGTCCTAATTTATTCAACTCAATTAGTGACCTATACAGAACTCGTAAAGATTTCGCAAAATATTAAAAACAAAAGTTAGTTATTTTTATCTGCTCTTTAGTGAATTGCAATCTAACAGCTTTAAAATTTCTAAATATTATGCATTACTTAGCTGAAAAGAAAATGTATCTAGGCTACCCATGCAATGAGAACTTAACAAATAATTTCAATTTTTGTCATAAATTAATGGACAGGAATTTGTGGACACTCAAAATTTGCTTGCATAAGTCATTTTGGACCTCGGGCCTGTTATCTGAAAAGACTGTTATATTGAGCTAGGTATTAGTGTTACCAGATGACTTGCCAAAGATAAAAAAATTTCTATCACCTTTTGTAAATTGAATATATTATTTATTATCTTGTTTACAATGTTGGCAAAAAATTGTTAATTTAAATGGGATTTTTTTCTTTTCTTGCTCGAGTTTTTGGTTTTACTTAATTAATGTTTGTTTGTCTGTGTACAGGCAAGACAATAGGTTCCATTTTGTTGTCGTGAAATACTTGCCCTTGCAAAATATAACTTTTTAAAAACAATTCGTGGAAATTGAATGCTTTTTTCATGGAGTTTCCCCTTGCCAGAAAAACCATGTTAAACTGAAGCTATGAATGAAATGGTTTTCCAGTGATGCAAAGCTATAGATATTGCCACTGTGGGATTCCCTATATAAGTTAATGTTATAAGGCCTTAAACATAATTAATCATGACCATTACACTGCGATTTCTATGATTTGTTCACAATTGCTGACGTGGCACTTGTTATGCAAACTAGAGGATGTTGTTGTTTGATACCACAAGTTAATTCGACTGCTCCTTGGACCAGTTATCTGGCATCACTAACATCACAGCACTACATGAGTAATGGCGATGCCGAATAAGTTAGTAACGGATCTGAGACCAAATGCACGTCTAAAAAAGAAATCAATTTGTATACATTTTTACATAAACTAATTTTGTTGTATCTGAAAGTACTGGTATATGATTTTTTTTGAAAGGAAAAGGGGGTTGAACCACATTATTTTAATGGAATCTAACCCACATAACCCATACAAAATATAGGTCAAAATTTCTGCATGAAGTGGGAGTATGCAGGACCCCCCTGGATTTCCCCAATTTACAGTTAGAAGTTAACTCTTTTTCTGTATTTTTATTTACTTATTCCATGCTAGAACCTCTTTAAAATACAGGTTGCTATAACCCGTGTGAGAAAATCAAGACGGAATTTCGTTAATGTTCCCATGGGCCAATGTCACCACAAATTCACCAGATTTTGATAATTTTATTTTAATTTTATTTATATTTTGGAAAGGGGGATGGGGCTATGAGAAAATAATAAATTGCAAGGTTTTTACTAATCTACAAACACAACTAAATTAATATCCATTTGTACAGGATCACGAGTCATTCACGACTACATTGCAGATCTTGAAAAATGCATTAATGTTGTACCTTGTACATTTAAAAATACATCACGTTTTATTTAAAGTGATAGACTACATGAAATTCCGAGTCTGATATTTAAATTTTATTAACTTTGTTTCGTATAAGTAATGGCTTGCTTTTTGCCAGATATATTCCCTTTCACTCTTGTGCTTTAAAGAAAGCTAAAAGGGGGTGTTAATAGAAAAGCATGGTTTCAATTACAGTTTATATTATATCACACATGAAGTGAGAGAGAGAGCGAGAGAGATATGTATGAAGATATTGAAGAATCTCCCCTTTTCACCACCTTCTATTGCTCTTCATGATACATGGCCGTCATACTTGGCTAGTGATGCTTGACCAAAGCAAGGGCCATAATGGAAATTGGAGGCGTGCAAGTGAATCGTGAGCATGAAAAGCCACTCTGCCAGAATAGGCACTTAAAAGTAGGGAACACATGGCCATCTTCTACATTGCAACGTTTGATTTCAGTATAAATGGATGATGATGATGATGATGGTGATGGTGAGACAGCCACTATACTTTACTCTTCCAGTTTTCATGAATGCACTTTGATGTAACTCACGTTGCTATTCATCTCTTGATGGCCCATCTTTTCTATATACTTCAGTGCTTCTTCTGATGGCTTTTTCTGTCAATGCCACAATCACGTCGACATTAACACCCCCAACCCCCATACACATTTCGGGACCAAAACGAATAATAAATGGGTAAGCAATTGTCTGATGTAGCATAAATGGAAAAGTTTTTGACATGGAAGCTTGCATAGGTCGCATACAGACACTTCCTTGAATGCATAAAGGTATTTATTAATTAAAAAATGACAAATATGCATCGTTTTTCGTAGCAAGATGAAAAGGTTTAAAGAGTTTGTGACATTACCTGGAAAGTTAGGGAAATGAATGAGAAATGGTTTGGGAAAAATCAGGAATCTCTCAATTCCAGTTGGGAGTTAGGAAGTTTTGACCTTTTGATAGGAAATGGTATAATTCTGTTTGTTGATTTTAATTTTATATGTGGGCAAAATAAATTAAAATGCTACAGTTTTTGAGAGAAGGAGATGGGGTGTGGGAAGGGGGGTTTGAAGCAAACCAATAGCCTTTATACTTATACTGTAAGGCTATACCATGATCATACTTTGACAAAAAGCATATTCAATTTTTATGTTTAATTTACACTAAGAAACTTGGAAATGGTACTTTCTATAGGCCATATTTGAACCGAGGGTTATTGCTAACCCTTTTGTAGTGTAGAATATTATAGTGGTGAGAATGTTGTATAATGGCTTGAATTTCTGAATAATAATGTCATCCAATAACATTACTATTTTTGAATGAACCATTCTAGTAATGAAAATAATAAAATAATTTAAAAAGAAATCTGGGAAATTAAATGTATAATTTCAGCTAAATTAGTATATACTTGCATGTATTTTGCTATAAACCCTGTAAAGAAGCTATATCAGGGCATTCTATCCAGCATTTTTGACACGGACTGTATTTTCATAAGCAATGAAATACATGGATGTAACAAAAATATACACCCTAATCTGCTTGCTTTATATTAATATTCCTTAAAAAAAAACACTCAAAAACATTAAAACGCTAAATTACTATAATGCATCCTATTATAAAACAACATGTGTACTGGGGAAAATAGTTCCTTGATTTCTTACTAGAGGTCGCCACATTTCAGCTACATTAAAGGTCAAGCAACTCTGCATGATCATGCAATTATTCCCTTTGCATTTCTCTATCATTTGCTCTTTGCATCACCTGCATGAAGGTAATGAAAAAATGCTCCACACCTTTAATGCAATAATATATCCTGTACTTTTCACAAATTTAATTTGTATTGCAAATTTTAATTATGGACTTGTACTTGCCTATATTATAAACTACTTTGTTTTCCTACCTTTGGTAATTAGGCATATTAAAGTTAATTGGTGCCTTTGCTTAACTTTTTGGATGAATTTATCAGATAATCGAGAATGTATCGATGCATGCTGCAAAATTTACTATACCGGGTATGCCTTAATTTATTTTTAAATTTATTAAAATTGTCACTATGATATTTTTTTTTTAAACTGTCCTTATAAAATATTAATCTGCCGTCCATTCAGGCACGACTCCACGGAGAGGGGGGTGATCGCAACAACCCCCCCCCCAGATTCGCATTTTACTCAGAAGCAAGCTCACTAAAAAGGGCCCCTCTCCCCCACTCCTGCCCAAACCATTGAGCTGCCCCACTAACTAACATATATTGCCCATGTGTACTTTGTATGGCATCCCGTTATTATGTATGATTTTTGCCCCTCCATCCCTCGATCCTTTCTTCATTTTTCGAAATAATATTTTTGATAAAAATCAACCCTGAAAAATTCAGTAAATTGAAGTGCATGAAAACTTTAACTGCATGGAAGCTTTTCCCGAATTAGAAAATGATGCATGGTCATAAAGTTTGACAACTTTCGTCAGTTGTTTTGTGTCGTCACACTTGACCATATACCCACCCTCACCCTTACACCCATCTCGGTTAACCCTTTCCCCCTCCCCTCCCCTCCCCCCACAGAGGATTTATTAGACCATTATGAGTTCAAATTAACATATATATACCAGTATATATACAACAAAATCCATGTATCAAAACTGCAAAATACTAAACAAAAATATTAAACTACATGCAGATTAAGCTTCCAAATTTAGTAGTAGAGGGCAGCATAATCACTATGTGTGTAGATTATGTAGGCTAGTTGTCTGACCTTATTGAGGATAATTCTGAGTATCAATACTTGTTGATAAGCTTTTTTTCGATTCCTCCTAATTCTAATCTTGTATTGTTTCAATTTCGTGTATTGAGTCGATGCTTCATAGACAATCACAAACAGGAAATTATAGACTTAACAGTGAAAAACAGTTTTCTGTTAGGAGGATTTCCTTTAGTGTGGCCTAATCTTCAAGAAAAGACTATGGATAGCATCAGAAAAACATTGAACTAAGGATGTTGTTAAATATTCTATCTCACGCGCCCAGTTTCCTTTTTCTCTATGAATCCGCCATGCATGTTTCCTGTCAACATTTTGAGCTTCTTTACTTTTCGAGAATATTTCATGTTTGAGACGTCCCAAGAATTTCAATGTTCATAAACTTTACGAGAAACTGTGACGGCTTTCCTCTTAGCTAAATCTTAGGGTGGAATTAAGAGAGAAAAAACCTCCCCCCTCCTGCATCCCATTCCAAAATATTTGTCCATTACGAGTCTCCTCCTGATATAGTGGGATAATCGCCTACGTACCAAATGACATGCATGATATGCTGATCATAGGTTACTGTGTTGAATTGAATTGAATCAATTCAGGTACTTTTTGTGGAAGTTTTGGACTATATATGCAGTATTACAAATGTATCGATAACTAAAGCACTGATTGGTAGGATCCAGGGTTCGATTTTGGCATTTTGAACTAGGGGGGTTGGGCATTGCAGGCCATGCAGCACCCAGAAATTAATTTTTTTTTTTGGGGGGGGGGGAGTGGGGGCTGACCAAAAAAATGTTCCTAAATTTTTGGCCATAGGTGAAAATTAGGTT
>JAQIXP010000458.1:0-25867 GCA_034700285.1 Proteroiulus fuscus
AAACATAGTTCCAACTGTAGGTGAATGGGGTTTACAGTTAAGGCGGCCACGAGTATAGGATGTTTACCCTTATAATATAGTTAACAACTTGGCTTAAAGCATAGCCTTTAAGATTATACATGGCATATTTAAAATAGCCTATGGCAGGTTATACATTGCCATCTTAAAGCGCCACCTTCTGGCATCTGATGAGTCTTTAGCCTATATATAGGCGTCTTCAGCATTGCAGAAATCTTATGAGAAACTTGCTTTAAACGTTGGGCATGCACTGGTGTTCGGATGCACTGCATGGTGTTCGTCAATAGAGAAATCTTAAAATCTATGTGTCTTGATAGTCGCCTCGAAGCTGCCCGACCAGTGAGTCAGAAAGTAAAATGGCTGCACTCTTTAGGCCCTATGCTAATTATTTGAATTGATGTAGAGGGCGTGGCATACGATGCATTTGGAAAATTCATCCGCCATTTTTCATTTACTGAAATGGCTTTATAATTTAGTTTGGCATAAGACGCGTTAGATGTAAGGATTTTCAAAACGTGTGACGTGACCTCACTCACATTGTCAGTATCTGGTAAGCTCTTCTGCAATGTCGAAGATGCTAATTGTTCGTAAGGTTTTTAAATAGGCCTTCACCCTTAGATACAGGCCAAAGCGAAACTTGGGAACAGCAAAGCAAAGCAAAATCATTAAGGAATCGGTCCACTTTTCATTATCATTTATCAATTAATGATGTGGAGTGATGTGAGTGTCCTGCCCTGTCCTGTTTACCTTTAGAGGATTCTGTTTTGCTGTTCACCAGATGCGCTTTGGCCGGTATATAAGGGTGAATTTGAGTAACTACTGCATTGTGAAATGCACCTTGCATGCCTGATTCTTGAACATAGAGTTAGCCTTAGATTAGAGGGACAAGCCCCCCACCAGACGGTGGGAGTCTGGGGGAGAAAACCCTCGATCCTCTGCTTGGCAGATATAAGTAGCCTATATAGGCGTACACTCTTTATATATATAAGGCCCTAGGGAACATGCATTTTATAGAAAAATTATTATGTCATTCACAATGTAGGCCTATATTAGGGAATTAAAGTGAATGCATGGGTTTTTTTTCGTTTTCCGGTAAATGAAATATATTGGCTTATATGTTTAGCATTTGTCAATAACACATCATTTAGGCTATCATTGAATAATCTTTCAACATCGAAACTGATCTTGAATCTTCTATATAAGTGCATTGATATGATTGAAAAGTTTTTTTATACAAATGTAGCCTATATATACATATAGAATAGAACATATACATAGTATAACGATAGGAATAATACTTTTATTGGAGTCATATATATACAGATGATATAGGAATGCAACAATAAAAATGACTTCATTCTATACTCGAGTAAGAAATTTGCTACCGGGGTGTAGGCCTATAAACATTTCACACAGGTGTGAACATTTCTTATAATGATAATATAAATATCACATTGATATACTGCCAATTAACACTGTGTACTTACTGTTAAGACCCTTGTAATGTATCAGGGGAATTTGGGCAAATCTAATCCAAAAAAGCCAAACACTCGACAGAAACTGATACGTTTGTATACATTCTTTCGATGATAAGCTTAAGTGTTATAGGCCTATAGGTTTATTTTGTAAAGTTTTTTTTAGTGTTTTTAAGTCCATAAATAACCAAGGGTACTTTATACATCAACAGGTTGTGGAGGGTTAAATATTTATAGCCCTTTTTCCTTGTGCATGGGGAATGTATATTTAGGAATTTTTGTTTGGAGCTCTATAGGAAAAAAGAAGACATTAAACAGTTCAGATGAACCAAGTTATTGACATTTAGAAACGTTTAACAGATAAAAACTTATATAATTGCTAAACTTTCGATCGGGGAATTAAATTAATGCATTATACACGTAATCTAATTATCTGTATACATGTTCTAGTCGGAGATAATACTGAGCGCTCTTATCAAAACTATGTCCAAGTAGGGAAGGCAATAAAAATCTAGCACAAGAAACATAAAAATATGCTATTTGAAAACAAATTATTTTTAGGTCAGGACACTCAAATCTTTTTTTTTTTAAATTATGTTTAAAACACTATACGCGAGAAATTTTTTTTAGATAATAAAAGCGTATTCAATGAGATTTGGTTATTTAAAGATGCACTTTCCTAATAGGGCTTATTTGTGTTTCAAAATGTGGTGTAGGCCTATATAGTGCACGTGCATTTCCCAGCCAGCCGAATGTAACTGGCACGTGCACTGCAACACACTTTAAAAATTTCGTGATGAGGGTGCATCTATATCCAACAATTTAAAGATAGTTTGCCAAGCCTAAAAACTGAAATGTAAAAGTTTTTGACCGGTTACCGGCAAAAGCTATGTAAAAAAAAATGCAGGAACAAATTATGAGAGAAAAAGGATGATTTAACATAGGCCTATTTTAAATATAAAATATTCGTTTTAGTTATTGACCAATCATAGAGCGCACGTGCAGACGTAGAACGTTACGTTCCTTTTTTATTTCGAACGTTTATTTTTAAATTTGTAAAGAACATTACTTACTTTTAAGCGCATTTGATCGATGCTCCTAAACTTGAAGCAATAATATTGTCGAGTGAAATTATCAACATTTCGTTCGTATTCGTTTAAAAAATAATCGTGCCAAAGCAGAAGTCTATTGCACTTGTTGCTCACTCTCTTCGTTGGAAGGTTTATTCGGAAAGAAATCGAATTTCGTGTGGAGAGAGAGTTGGGTGCCTGCGCGTTTTTTTAATCCGTATACATGGGAGTGATGCCGCTTGCTCTCTTTCTTTCGCTCTCGGTTCGTTGTTTTCAGCCAATAACGTCCAAATAGATTAGGGTAAACTTCCAAATATATTACATTTATCGAAACACCTGAACTACGCGTGCATCTTTCGTTTAAAATCCAGCATTTTTCAACACCTACAAGCTAAAGAAAGGAGCCCTGCTCGTTGTTGCACCTCGTCGTTGAACGAGATGACCCAGAAGATAAAAATGTCTATTATCCGATCATGTGGTCGAGATGGCTGTTTGGATCTGTTTTTCTCCACTTAAATTGTTACTTCCTGAATTGGAAGAGTTTTACTCTAACATTTAGTTTGATTTGTTAACTGAATTAATAACTATCGTTGTGATGTAGTATTATAACGGTTTTACTCTTTCGAAATGGGATGTTCGGTTAATTGAGATGCTAGCCGTTGCCATGGGGCCCTCATCCACGGAAAGAGTGGCGCCATCTTTCGGATGCTAGCTCGCTCGCAAATTCGCCATTTTGGAAAAGGCTGAGAAAAAATTGAAGTCGAGGAAATTTTTGGTGTTGAAGATAAAACGCGTTTCTTGTCGATTGATTCGCCAGGTTAGCTTTTTTCTTGTTTCTTTCTAATAATGAATATACTGTGGAGTATATGCGTTGAGAATTTTGTATTGGTTTTGGAGAAACTGTCCGTCTGCTGAAGTCCTTTGGGTCAGGACCTCCAAATCCTCATTCACAGTGCCCAGTTAATTAAAAATTTTCCAGCCATGGACTAATTAACCATTATTCGGTGTAACTATTTGTAGGATGCAGGCCATAAATGTGCAGAAATTTGCGACTCTTGCCAAGGGCACGATCACCTTGTATGTCAAGCGAAACATCGGCATGACGGCCTTCGTGGCCCAAAAAGTGGCTTCAGATCCTATTCAGAAGCTGTTTGCAGATAAAGTTAAAGAATATTCTCAAAAGAGCAAGTAAGAATTGTTGAAGCCCATCTTGTACAAGTTACCGGTAATTAGGGAGGGTAGATGTTTTCATTAGTAATTTTGGTTAATTTAATTGGTACCGTACTAGTAAGAATAATGGCTAGGTTGAAGAGTGAAACACTTTCTGCCAGTAAGATACCACTGTATCCGTATACCTCAAGATTTTATGAAAAAATGTAAAGTCTAATGTTATGCAGGAATTCTATTGTAATGGTTCTACAGTCTTCATCTGTTTGGCTAGTCTGAAGTGAAGGCATTACAGAGTCCAAACCTCTGTATCTTTTCAATCCAGAATATCCAATCTAATGTCTCCCCTGTTGCATGAATCTGTTACTGCTACTTTCTGTGTGACATTAGACATTTTGCTGTCAATCCAAGTTTTTGAAGTTCAGACTATGAGCATAGGCCTACACATGGTTAAAGAGTTCGTAAATTGCTGGAACTGAGCACAGATATAAATCGAAGCTAATGTTACTATGAGAAGGCAGAAAAGTAACTTTTCATAGGAAAATATATAGTGCAATATTTACTGAAGACCTTTGCACTTGAATTTAGGTCATCTGGTGGTAAACTATTTGAAGCATCACCTGAAATTCAGAGAGCTCTTGAAGATGAATTGAGCAGGTTAGAAAAGCAGTACGGTGGTGGCAAAGGAGTTGATCTTACGAAATTCCCTGCGTTTACTTTTAAAGGTAGCTCATAAAACTTGTTGAATGGGGTGGTTATGTGAGTGAAGAACACTATTTTTGACGTGTTCAAATAACTACTTTTACAGAACCTACCATCGACTCAATTAACCTAGGTGACAAGAAGTGAAGCCGCTGCTGGCTTTGTGTTCAACTTAACACTATGGAAATTTGTAGTAAAAAAATGTACAAACGTGAACATAGATTCAGAAATAAATAAATAACTGATAGTCAAATTTAATAAAACGCTTGTTATGAGAGAAACATGAGCTGTGATATACAATAACTTTGTCATAGAAGGAACATTACTTCATAAAATTCATTTTCATTAGCCAGTTTACAGCTTCTTCTAAGGCTTTCATTTGGAACTCACTGCAAAATAGAAATATTGGAGTTGGAATCTTGGGTCAGTGAAATACTGATTTTAAAAAAAAATGCTGTAAAAAGCATTTACCTGGCAATGTTCTGGAATATTCTTAGCTTTAGTCCAAAATCTTCGTTAGACAAGAGATTTGTGTATCTCCCCGCACACAGGCAACTTGTCGACATATTGTCGTACTTTATCTAAATAGAAATCCACATAATAGATTTATGACACGGATTTCCCTTGAGACAAATTCTGGCTGTGTGCAACCTACCTGTTTGCACTTGCTGCATTTCAGATCTTGTAACACATATGCCATGGATGTTTTCTGAATGCAGTCAATTAACATGGTTTCAATGTCGGCAGTACGATACGAATTCTTGCATAATGGACATTGCCAAGCAGGCCTAGAAGGCAAAAAACGAAAATATTAAGCATTTTCCCCATTTGGCAAAAGTAGATTATTTTCTCGTATCATCCGTGTCTGCTTCAATTCAGTAGCATTCCCAAGTCATTCACTGTCAAACATTTTCGTTACATTGAATTCCTAGCAATTTGGGCTACTTTTTGGAAATTATCCCATTCAATTCAACTCAAGGCCCTACAATCAGCATATTGCTAGCTTTTTGCTGATAAGTGCCTTAAAAAATGTATTAGTCCTGCATTGAACCATTTTCAGTTAGTTAGGCTACAATTATTTCTTACACTCCACTAGCAGTTTCAATGATGTTACTATCTTTGCACAAGTCCAAATCACGACAGTGGTTACATGCTTTGCAAATCACCTATAGAGCAAATGAAAAATTGCTTTTAACAAAATTTGTAAGAAACTTGAAATTCTGAGTTGAGTGATTAATAATGAGAATTCACCTCCGGAAGTACGTGTGAAATGCACGGATCATGCCATGTTGCCGCATCGTTGAATTCTCCAATCGATATAAGTTTCAAGAGATCCCGACGGAGTTTCATGACGTGATCAGCGATGGCTTCGTCGAGTGACAGAACCTGGAGAAAATTTGGGTTTCATTGTTTTTTTCATCCAATTTTGTAAAGAAATTATTCCATCTTTAAAACTCACTTTGCATATTGCTTTGACAAATTCTAAAGCAGGGTTGATCACATTTGCGGTGGAACTACTCGCCCGAATGCTCATTCCTTCACACTTGGGAAGTTTCTTGTGTATGCGTTGTGTTAAACTAAAAATAGTCCAAAACACTGTTTGATTGGTTCTTTTAAACAGTGTAATTCTTGAATTATATTTGTTATCCAGACTTACAAAAATAACTTTTGAGTCATCCCTCCAGTTAAATATTCTTGAGTATAGGCCTGTATTTTTGAAATGATGTCATTGGGATCCTTGCTGCTTGGCTGAGTTTGGGATAGATTGCACCTTCTTCGTACTGGAGTATTTCCCGGAATTATTCCGACATATTCCTCGTACGTTAGCTGATAAACTTCGCTTATGTAACTGGCGATTATGTTGGTGAAGTTATCTTGACAGGCCGCTTCTTCCGGTAGATACTGAATGAGATTCCAGTTCATCTCCACTATTGGCTAAATTGGAATAATCCAATAAATTACAGTTAAATGATCAATCGTTTTTATAAACTTGTTCCAACAGTGTGTATTATAAATGTGACAAACTCCATCCAAATCTTCCTCCGTTTTCATAGATTCTTCCAGCTCTTCTTCTTCTTCCGAACTGTCTTCAACACCTTTTTTTGTACTGCTCCTTATATCGTTTGGAGTTTTCTGGGTTTCTTCCGCTTCTTCATTTCCAGCTATTTTACCTTTGATTCCGCCATGATTGGACTTTTGTCAGGAAAATACAAGCAACGTTTAAATATACTTTGGGTAAATTTTTTTCCAACTTTCTATACCCCAAGTATTACTTACAGGTCCCAGCCACAAAAGATATTCCCAACCCTGTTTGTACACGATGTCCAAGTTTTGAAAGATTTCCTTGCTGCGAATGTTGTTAACGATGTATTCCGTGTAGGCTAAGGCGTCGAGCATTTTATGCTTCTTGGTGCACAGAATGACCTTCGTGAAATTGGCAAAGACAATGTTGGCCCCCAAACGTTTGAATTCGGCTATGAGTTGCAAGAATAACTTTTTCATGAAACCGTTTAAAATACGCCGTAGGGCTGGTTCATAAAATAATGCCCGAGGCGATCTCAGCCATCTGAAATTAGTGGGTGAGTTAGCAGCTACAAAACATCGTGAAACTTGCGCACATTGCACGACACTAACCTGTAGAAATGTAGTATTTGGAAATCGGCAAACACATTGTTAAAATTGGATACGTCCCGTAACCAAGTCTGAATCATGGTTCGCAAAATTCTAGCAAATTATAAAATGGTCTTAACACAAAACAATTGAAATAGGTTAATTGGGAATAGGAAATAGGAAATGGCAGATTAACCTAAAGGACCCCGCACAAAGGGCAGTTTCGTCATAACTGGCTAGATTTGCTGCCGGTCCTAGCCCGCTTATCATGTCCTCCAAAGACATCTGTGGCAGCGAGCTAAATGCGACAGACGAACTCGTTCCTTCCAGCTCATGAATGTGCTGATACTGCAGATTTTACAATTGTTGGATTAAAATACACAGTACTGTAAACTTGGTTGTTACACATTCACCCCCCCCCCCTTTTCCAGTTTTATTTTTCAAATTTAAAAGCTTTTTCAGAAATTTTTCTGAGCATTATTAACTTTTATCTAAAATGCAAAGAACGACTTACAACTTTTAAGACGTGTTAAAGTACCGTAGCTTTATTGAACTAAGCCTTATAATTTCTTAATTTTTCTGATTTCGGCTGCATTTGAACTGTGATCCTTGGAAAGTTTTGCCATTTAAACTGAATCAAATGATTATCCCCGAGTTTTCCAGGTGTTCAGCAATATTTCCTGAAGTTGTGGGTGTATTTTTCATATTTCCTGATTAATATTTACCTGCATAAGTGTGTTGACCACCAAACTGTCAATATCCAATTCAATGCAAACAGAATTATAGGCTCCTGGGTTGTTTACTTCTACGTTGGCCGCTTCCTCGAATTCAGCAAATAATCTGGCAATAATGGGTGATGTTTAGCACTTTTATTTCTAGTAACTTCTCTTTTCAAGCTAGCTGTACTTTTCTTTTTTAAATTGTTTTACCTGTTATCATCCACCTCTTTGCCCCCTAAATCCGGGCGTTCAGTTGGTGAGCACCACCAGAGGAAATTGCCCTTCTTCAAATGTCTCGCAAAGAACAAATCTGCCCCAAACATGGTTGCGTCGAGTGGCAGGTTGCCAAGCGGGACGTGGAAGTAACGGGCTTGCTCGCACATGGATTTGAGGGTTGATTCCACGCTCAGGTAATGGTGTAACATTGCCTTGGAGCCCATGCGCTGCCAATCAAGCACGTTGAATAGATTTTCGCTAAAATTACAAAAAATTGAATTTAGTAAAACTACATTACTATAACCAAACTGTTGGCTTGTCAAGTTCGACTTACTTGTCGGAGACGTGCACGGTAACGACTGGCATATCGCATAATCCTGGCATGTGAAATGTTAATAGTTGATTATCTGTGTAAAATGGGGGAAAAATTTCTTAAACATATATTCTTGGCCATGGGCTTTCTTTGGGCTGTGGAGATGCGCACCGTAAACCGACTGAATCGCCAGATATGTGGGTCCCCGCTTTTCATCCTTGTAAGAGTGAAGATGTCTTTGCAAAGCTTTGTAAACCTTAAAATTTGAGCTAAAAATTAGCATCTTTTCTGTTGAATTTGTATTAAATGGAAGATCGGCAGACATACCTGCTTGACGTTTGTTTCGACGTGAACTTCAAACGTGTGATCTGCTTCTGGCAGTAGGTTCACGTCCGCCCCAGCCGAAATTCTGTATATAATATGAGCTTTGAACGGTATTCATCATTTTGAGGTAAAATTAAGAGTTTGCATTTTTACTCACTTTGCCATTCTTTCGGCATTGTACAAGGATGACAAAGTTGGCATTTGGTTACTTCTTACTGTATCCACTACGAAGATAAATCCCTTCTTAAACATTGGGAAGAATAATCCATACATTTCCTTATGGCCCCTGTTATAGAAACAGCATAAGAGTTTGATCCACGTATGATTGGTCCATTTTGAAAACACTGTGCATATCGACTTACGCCGCAAAATGATACAGATAAATATACTTGATGCTTCCCGACAACAAGTAATCGTACTGTATGAGGGATTTGAAATCCAAATGTTGCAAGTCGAAACTTTCCACGTCCTAAAAGTCCGAATTATAAATTTTAACATTGCTTTTATGTTTGCAGTCATAATTTTATTTATGTGAAAGGCTAGGATATTATCCTGAAATGTTGGTAAATTGGACTTTTGATACTCGGTATTATTAATAAAAAGGGGTTGAGCATTGTAGTGAGTGGGATAGCTTCACCAGTTTCTAAGATTAGTTGTACCCATATGAATTTCTCCTATATTTTTGTATTTGTACTGGTATTCTGCTTGATGGTATATTTACAAATTCTATTTAAGGGAGCTTGACTTATTTTTGTTTAGGACTTGAGGGACATACTGTAAGAAATGCCCTAATGTGTAGGTATTAACTCAAACAAACTAAATACCGTATTGTAAAACCATGTTACTCACTCTGGCTGATAACTGGGGCACGTGCTCTTTTCCAACCTTGCACACGCAACCGAGATGGACCAAAACTCGAAATTCCAAAGGTACTTGTGTTTCATATATGCCCTCAACGTCTGATGTCGATAGATCGGCCATTAAGTCACTATTTTTTTTTAGAAATTAATGTAACGTTCATGTACTGATGCAAATTGCTAAAAATTAAGTGTTACTTGATATGATCCCTGTACACCTCTTCTGGTACCGAATATTCGTACAGATTAAATGTGGGATGAGAACGTGGCAAAAAACGATTCACTTTCTTCCACACTAAAATGTTTTAAATCAAACTTAGTACGAAAAAGTCCCCAATCTCGATATTAGACTAAATTACACGTACAGACTCCATGGGCATCTTTCGCAGTTTGCTGGTTAATGTAAAATATGCGAGGCGTGTTTAGTTTTATCAGATGCAAGTCGTTCTCGATTAATACCCACAAGTTGAAAACTCCAGGCCACGAAGTTTTCATTACCTAGGCAATTTGCTGCGATAAGTATTCAAATATTTACGTATTTGATTTCCTGAGATTTGACTCACCTGGATTATCTGCCAATGTGTATTCAGCAAAGTGCGCTGAGCTTTTCGCAGGAAACCCCCTATGCCTGTGTGTGTCGATCGTTTTGTTGTCGCAGTTTCACATCCCTGATAGTTCCTACTGGGTCGGTTTGCACGGCGCTGCCTGAGTTGAAAATCCCATTTCTTCTTGTGATAGCTAAGCCAATTGTCAAAGTCATCCTAAAAAGTGCAAATTGTGTAGGCTTACTTTGGCATGTTTTAATTTTGCCAATGAATAAAACTTTAGTTTGTGTTAAATGTACTTGGCTAGGTGGAGGTCCTAGTGCTTGGCGCCAGGTTAAATTTAAATCTGTACTCCTTTCGCCTTGCTCTTTGTCTGTGTCCACATGCAATTTTCTCTTGCTGGCGATCGGAGTGTTTGCATTGAGTTTTTGCGTCGGTTGGAGCAAATCTTCGATATCGGCAACGTGCCGATCTGGTGTTCCGTCCAGGTTTTCTTCTTCTTCTTCTTGCACTTGGACAGGTACTCTTACGGCAAAAATTTCGTTGATTCGTCTCTGTTTAAGAACGTCATTCTTTTCCAGCAGTTTTTTGTGAAGCCATACAGGATGTGCTACCCTGGGTACAGGGTTGGGAACCTAAACGCACAACAGCAGAAATAGTTGAACTGAGCATACTTCTAGTTTTTTGTTCCCAAATTTTGAAATTGGTAATGCTTACGCCCTGTACAGCGGCGGGAATGGTAATAATCTTCTGAATGGTGCTGCCGAGCCTCTCGATGTAATAATCCCAGTCTAGCACGTCTCTAATGTCAAAACTGCTTATCACTGGTAGTTTAAGCCACTTTTTCAAGTAGTGATTGCGAACCGAAGGTTCTGCTTGGAATATCACCAAGGGTATGGCCCTGCAATTTCGGTCCTCAGTGTCAATTCAAATATATAATTTTAATCTGCACTTTTTCTGAAATTTGTTCATGTTTCACCTCTCTGTTACTGGTGCTCCATCTGGCTTTCTCGAAATGATGAATCTACAACTTAATCCGGCATCTTTCACCATTTGATCTCCGAGAAACTCGGCCAGTCGTTGCGCCGTCTTGATGGAGGTTGACTTTTGCTTTCCATAATCTTCCAGCCTTTTGCTCATGCTCCTGTTCTCCGAGATAAGATCAAATAACTCGGCGTCTGGCATGTTGGCTGCCTAATGAGTTTTTTAATCTTATTAAATATCCCATTCATACCACAGTGCACGTTTAAAATAATTTATTCTAACCTTGCTAAACAATACATCGAGCCAATAATCTGCTATTTTCGCAACGGCCTCGTAACATTCTTCCAATGTTTCTCCTTTTAAAAAAGACTCGAAAACGGAGGATTGAAATATTTTTATCAGTTGTAATTCACCACGACGCTTAACCTCGAATCCTTTCAACTCTGCCAATGAACCGTCAAAGTTGAAAACTGCATACCTAGGTAATGATATTATAAAAAGATGAGTCACAGAATCCAACGTGCATGAATAATTAGTAGCTAACCTCTTCTTAAGCTTTTTTCCTTCCTCTTTAGAAGCAGGTAATACCATTGCAGCGTAAGGACCATCCACCTCAAAAAATATTGAGTTTTCGCTTCGCTGCTCGTAAATTAAATTTTCAGCATCCACTAATTCTTGGTACTGGTCATTGGTGTAATGTTCCTGCAAATGAAAATATAGTTTAAAGAATATCCAAACTGCCATAAATGATTATTATACAATTTTGGCTACCTTAACCAACAAGTTCAACATTGCACCAGGATAAGAGATGATCAACTTTGGCTTTTTCGGGTTTTTCGTTCTAATTACAAAGTTCTCGGGAAAAGAGGCGGGCAGAATACACCAAATCCCATCTGTGTCCAACTCTAGTGGGCGCCTTTCAAAATGTTATCAATTAGACAAAAATTCCAGAAAAGACAGTCGATGCGTTTGAATAATTGAGGCATTAACTAACCCAATCTGTTCAATCAGCTCCCTAGCCCGAGTGATAATGTTGGCACCCGTGTGACAGACTATGCCTGCCATCTCCATACTGTACCAACGGGCGCTGAAAAACATTGCTTTTAATGACCAGCTTTTCGTTAAGACATTTTCTGCAGCATCTAAGCCGACTTACCCTTTTCTCATGACGTAACCGTAGAATGAGTTCAGAATGCATTTGTGGGCCAATTGCAGGGAATCGTACAGCACCTCTTTATTTTTTGCAGATTTTATTTCTGCCGCATCGCCTTTCGCAGTAGCTTCTGCCACTTTTCCCTTGGCAACCTACAATAATAAACGTTTCAAACTCACTATGGAAAAGTGGGCTACTTAACACGAGAGCTGAGTAGAATGAATGAAAGGGCCAACCTTGTGCTGTCCTTTAAACTGATAGCGTCTGTCTCGAAAAGCCCTCACCGTATCGACGTAAAAGGAATTTTCTCGCTGGCAGACTGTTTGATTCCGCACTTCTATACGGGTGATGTGGACTTTTTTGTAAGCTTTACGGCAGTAATCTACTAAACGTTTCTTTTCTGCCTCGGCTTGTTCTTCTCGCGTCAGCTGGTGAAATGCTCTCTGTGGGCCATCGGGAAAATAGGATGGGAATTTCTCCATTTCTAGTTGTTGCTGGATTCTTTGAAATTCGCCTCTTGTTGCTGGCACTAAAAAATCAATTTTAGATGTGTCGTTCACTAGCACTAAATGGGCCAATTCTATTTTGACGAATATGATATACACACTGAATTCCCCACGCCACGTCCATGGCATGCTCCTTTGACACGTAGCTCCCGGTTTGTTAAAATCACATGATGCACAGACTATTTCATTGACCATAGCAGATGGCTGTGAATATATTAGCGAATGTGACTAGTTAAAGTCTCTAGTAAATAATATCTGCAATAGCGCGGTAAGATACCTGAAGACGGTTAGTTAATATGATGTTCGGGTACATCGCACCAACGTCCAAATGATAGATGATTGGTTTCTCCAGGCGTGTTGAGCAATCTCGTAACAAAACTAATTTATTGGTAATTTCTTCACAGATCTAAAAAACACAAGTCGTCAGTATCATAGTTTTTTAATCATGGTTTTTCAAAGGCAAAAAAGCCGAGGAATGTACTCGCACCTCTCCAAAGTTAATTACATCCGACATAGCCACTTTCTCCTCTTCAACAATGGCATGTTCCATTGTCCTTTCCACGCCGTGTATCAGAGCCTGAAATGCATCCGGTACCTACACGCGAGAATTAGAAAGACAACGTGTGAGTGAAAGCAGAAGGAAGAAATGTGTGGTCAACAACTATTAATTACCATTCTAAATCTGCAAGGGATATCTGCCCTAAAGACCCCAGATTCTAAGGCCTCAACGTGACCACCAACGTAAGTCTCTTGATCGAGAACGTGGCCATCTTCGGTCATCTTATTGAGAATGGATTCTTGCTTGTTCGGGAAAATGATGTTGACGTGAAAGGCTTCCACCATGAGCAAAGCCTCGCAAAGCGTCCCGGAACCTTTCCGGAGGACCTCGTCCGGCTCCATTGGCAGAATGGTGCACAGGGCAAAGATGAAAGGATGCACGTATTTCATATAGAGGTAGTATGTCGCCACGGCATCGGAGACCGAATAATTGGAGAGCACTTGAGGCTGTTCGCTTGCCAAGCGACACATGTCTTCGGGATCAAGCTCGACGGGGTCGTAGCGGAGTTTTGCCTACATGAAATATAATTTAACTAGCTGGCCGAATGTGCATGCATCTCAACAATATAAAACAGTCGCTCACTTTGGCTACGGCTTTTAAATTTTGACTTCCTACTGGTAAATAGCTGTCACGCTTCACCCATCTGGTTGTAAATATAGTACAATTATCAATGACAAATGCTTGCAAATTACAGTGTACAAACGTATTTTTTAATTTACTTCAGACAATCCATGTGAATACAAGGCCTACAAGTGAAATCGCCTTCTTTATTTTGAGAAAACCCTATTTCATTGGTTAAATCCAGCTCGTGGAATGCTGCTCTCGATTCTACAAACGGCCTGAAGAACCCAAATAAAATTTCAAGTGAAATGGTCACGGAATCTACATGTTTTCTTTCAAAATTGAACACATACCAATCAAAATTATCGCCGTTGTAAGTTACAAATACTAGTGGTTTGACCTCCAAAATGTGATCGAAAAATCTGTTCAGTAATTCTTTCTCGTTCGATTCGTTAAAAATTATGAATGGTCCTTCAAATTCAGGTTTTGGCGTGTACTCAAAGTCTTCCACATCATGTGATATAATTTCCCGATTTGTAATAAGATAACCCTGCAAAAATACCAGCACCGTATAATGTTAACCTCATGGCCGCTTTTATCAAATTATTCAAGAACTTAATTGTGCTACTTTAGCCATACCTGCCCATCGATCATGTAAGAGATCATCATAATTTGATCAGTGCTTGAATCGGGGAATTTTAAAGGTAATTTTGTCGTCTCTATGTCGTATGCAAACACGATTATGTCGGGCCAATCTATCATATCTTCTCGCTTGATTATTTCAGGAGTCATTCCTCTGAGCACACGAACGGAATACCAATGTGCTACAAATATCTTTAGATCAATGGAAACCCTCACGTGGTACGGCACGTCGTATTCTCTAAAAAAAAATAACAAATAAAAGTTTTCGCTTGGCTGTGGTAACTAATCAATTACTATCCAATTATTAATTTTATTTCTATACTATTATTTGCCTATTTTTTTATAAAATGTTACTACTGAGATTTTGCAATGAAATTGTAGTGAAACTTCATAAAATGCATTTATATACTCAACCTGATATCAATGATGTTCTCCATGTGGTCAGACGTTTTCTTCCCAGTCGCTTGATCATCACCAGTTGAAAAGTTGCTATGCGCAAGCAAAAGAGACCAGAGTTAACACTGACAAAAAATAGTTTTATTGGATTGTGAAAAATACAATAGCTTTTTACCAAGCTTGCATGTCAGCATAAGTGCTGGATACAGACTGCTTGCCCCTATTCTTCCTGACACTTGGAAAAATTTCTCGCTTTACTTTCATTAAATCATTGACATTTAAAAAGGACACTTTTAAGTAGGTTTGCTTTAGGCCAACGAGATGGTTTGTCTGAAAATAAGAAAATATTTGAATTTAGAAGATTTTTCTCTGTTTTATTTACTGTAGAGCTATGGTGGGTTGGACATACTAGATCTAAATCTTCCTTCTTTATGATGTTGACTCCTACCACACTGCCGGCGAATTTACGTGCCAAGAAAGTGGCCACTTCTTGTTCGCAGCCCTTCTTTGTCGCCACGTAAAAGTAAGGCTTGAACGGTAAGGAAACTTTAAATCGGTTACCATCCTCTTGGACAAAATAATAATCCACGACACTTGTAAGGCGCTTGTCTTCATCTAGAACTTCATTCTGAAAAAATAAAAAGGGCATAAACCCATTTAGATTGAGGAGGGCTGGATTAACAAAAATAAAACAATTTGGTATTTACAGGGTGCATGTTGACTAGCCATCCTATGCGCTCTGAGGCATCCTTGTACCGATCAAAGCCAAATTTGCTGTCAATTTTGTCATTGAGATGGGCTTGGGCCAACCGCTTTTCGGACGTGTCATTGCTGTAAGAAAACGGGAAAATTCAATGAGACACGTAGGCCTACAATAGCCCAGGCGCAGTTCCAGGAAGGTGGTTTGGGGGAGGCGCGCGGTTGGGGGTCAAAAGTGCTTTGGGGGCGGCGGCCGCTCTCACCGCCCCCCCTTCCTTTGTGGAACCGCGCCTGCAATAGCCACTAATACATAGGCTATGCACTAATCCATTGATTAAATTATATGTCATATTCTAGTAACTAGTTGGCAATGCAGTGGCATAACTAGGATATACCTAAGGAAAGGGGAGGCGGTCCCCCAACAGGGGTAGATTCTTATATTATCTTGGATTTTATGGGGGGGTGGGACCTACCCCCCCTTTTCCCGGTAAGCGTTGGCATCTACCCCCCCCCTTTCCTGGTACGCGTTGGCATCACTCCAATTTAAACCGACTTTTACAATTGCCAACAGGGGCGGATACAGGATTTTGCTAAGGGGAGGGGGGGGGGGATCAATCGCATATTACGGAAGGAGACGGGCCATTTTCCCTGCCTATACTGGACCAGAGATTATAAAATGTATGTTTTATAATCGCTGACTGGACAGCAAAATTTGCTGGCTAAAGGGAGGGGGGCAATTCCCCCCCCCCTTCCCCCCTGTATCCGCCTTTGATTGCCAATCGACTAATGATCCAATAATGCTTGCTGACCTTATATCATTATTAACATTGACAGTAATTAAAAAAAAAAACGGAGAACAAAGTTTTACAAAAAAAAAAAAAAAAAATTAAATGAAATTACGTAAAGTACAATATTAATTGCAGTCATATACCTTTTCGAGAAAATTCCCTCTTGGTTAGTGTTTTCCGCTGTTTTGTTACCCTTTGGTGGAAATCGCCCACCGCCTTTTTTAAACATTTCAACGACTTATAAATATTCTCGAGAATCACTTCATTCACGCAAGCTTACAAATTTAAAAGTCTAGACAAAAACATTGTTTTTATCAAAGAAAAACGTTGGCGGGAAAGTACAGCCACGTGGTGTTTCAGGTGAATGGTAACCACGGCAACGTAAAGGAGAGAAAAAATAAACCAATCATTGTTATGCATCTTGATGATGACGCCATTAGGTACGCCTACTCTTTACTTCGGCGCCATCTAGCGATTACCAGGACAGTCATATCTCCCATGTGAAAATCGAGCTTCACTAAAATTAAGTAAAATGTATAACTTTCTTAAAATTGAGCTTTTAAATATATAAAAATACCATCTCCCCATCTCATACCATCAGTAACTCTTCTCGTAGCTGTGCAATAATGAGTTTAGCTAGGATTTTTCGTAATATGACACCAAGGTATCGCATGCTGTTGAATTATGCATTGTTTGCTTGTGTATAATTATGTAATGTAAAGCCCTGATGAAAAGCTGTAACAGTAATTTTGTGGTTTATATTGCCCTAGATGGACACTGGAATTGACTAGCATTTACAGAAATATTTATACAAGCTCATCACCATTGATGATTCGTGTTTCTCCAATGTTATGGTAAGCGCGTTTGACTTAAGTTATTATATATTAAATACATTTATATGGACATTTAATCTTGCATTTAATTCAAACTAGAGCTGGGTTATAAATTTTGATTCAATCGTCCATTCAATTTCAGTGCTGAACCCTTGAAGAAGAAAAGGAAAATTGATCCGGCCGTACTAAAAATGAGAGAAGAGAGAAAGAAACGAAAAATGGAAAAGCAAATCAGAAAACTCGAAGCAGTTGGCCAGAAATTAAAACCAATTGACGAACTGGAAGTTCCTCCAAAGTTACTCAAAGAGAAGAGGTTGATATAGATTAATGCATCATGTACAGTTATAGGATATGTGACGCGTCATATTAACTAAAACCCTTGCAAAAATCCTTTTAAAATTGACTATATAGCATGCGAGCGAGAAAACAACCAGAGCTTCCAGAGGAACAAGTCGATAACAGAGTGGCAATCTTGAAAGAATGGACTCGCTACAAACATTACCAGAATTTACAAGAACTGCAGATGATCGATAGGTTTACAAGCGCTCAGGCTAAAGCTCTTGACGAACTAAAACTAATTTCTGAAGAATTGTATCAGGAGGCGTTGCAGGTAATGGTTCGGCTTTAATTTCAATGTTTTTCTAATTTTGATGTGGTTTTAATCAAACCTGTCTGTATTACCCTTACCAGGCTGATCCCTTGCTCTTACCCTACAAAGCCATAGGGCCGTCACACACACCTCCAATAGAAAATTATGATTCTGTTGATGGGGATTATGTGGATATTACACGAAAATGGATTTGAATGGCCACTTTTTATAACAAACATAACTGTTTTAGTGGATGTTTTCCTTTGGAATATTCATCATCAATAAATTTTAGTATAAAAGCAATAATTCTGCATACATTAAATAGTGAAGCAAAAGAGTAAGCAATCCAAGAAAATGTGCTAGCATAGGCCAACTTATGTTGTGTGTACAATAAAAAGCAGACAATCCAGTATATTTCAATTGGAAAGAGCAGAAGAGGAGAGCTATAGAATTGAGGGCATTTTAACCCATTTTAGCTCTTATCAAAAAATCCAAAACCACAATAGGCCTATGATCACAATGCGCTTTTGTGAACTTGTGATCCAGTTTGCAAGTTGCATGTTCTCAACTTATGCATTATAAGTTACATATCCAGCTGTAGTTTTTCTGTGATCTCATTTGGTGCTCTGCCTATTTTGGTAGATCACAAATGGGTAACCCTTTTTGATCTTTTTTCACTGTGATCCTGCACACCAAAACGACAGGCTACCACAAAAACGCTTCGGCTTCAGACAATGTAACCAAATGGTTACATGGTCATAATGCCAATGTGCCTATATCATCTTTTTTTATTGGCTCATATTTAACTATTTTTTATTGGAGTAATTTGGGTACTATATTGGCTTATAATAACTGTACCATTTAACATATTGGTGTGTTAATTATTGGTCCAATAACAATTAACAGAAATATTGGCAATATGTATTATTATATTTGATGATATGTATTATATTATATGTGACTATATGATATCATCAATGTATATACTTATGCATTATAATGCATATTGGACAAATAATAAAAAGTTTTTATTCCTTATTAATTAGGGAAGGGGGTGGGGGTGGGGACCGGGGAAGAGGGGTCTGATGAAGTCACGTTCAAGTCCCATTATGCTTGAAATTTCTGTTGTAAATTTTTTGACTATTGCCCTAGTCCTTTTTTTCCGAAACTTATTTCTGCATACTGCATACAACTATAGCTATTCAGCATGCATGCTGTCTGAAAATAAAATAAAACCTGACTTGAAAGGATTTCAATCTCAGAACTTTTAAATAAACCTAAATATTAAAAATTGGTTAAATAGTTTCACTTTTGAATATTTTAATTTATAATACCCGGTAATACCGTAAATGTTACCTATTTACAAGATATTTGCATAACATTTGAATAATCGGGCAAGCCCCATACGGTTAGACACGCCCTTGATGTAATACGTCAATTGCTTGGCTCCGCCCACTTCAAGTCCCGTTTTCACTCGCGAGAAATGGCGAGATTTTCAGATCCGGTCACGTGACGGTCTAGCGTTTCCTTTTGTCTGCCATTTCCTGTTATTTTCCCACAACAAACAAGTTTTAATTATAAATTCTCCATTATCGATAAGCTTTTAAGTTGATTCAAGCATTGGGATAACACAATAAATAGGGTAAGCTAATTCGTGTTTAACTATTTTGCATGTTTTGACAGTTGTTCTCTAACAAGCTGCATAAACATGGCGTTCGAGTGTGCGAGTTGGCGCCCAGCAGCTTTTTGGTGTCAATAAAACTCCGGAAATGAACGCCTGCTTCCATTGACTATTGTTCTAACATTTCTGCGGTTTATTAGTTGAAATAGCCGAAATTTTCTTTAAAAAAGCTAAATAATGGATAAATTCTTGTACCTACTGCACTACTATTGTGTAAGTGCTTGTTCCAATTTTCAAGGTCAAATATGTCATTTTAAGGTGGTCGGCCACAACAAAGCAACAATTTGTTAGCCTCTCTTGCAAGTTTTTTTTCTTTTTTTGTATTTGATAGTTATTAGTCCACATCTTTCTCAAATTAAACAAAACTCTCCAATTCCGTTTAAATTTAAACCAAGCAGTTGATGTATTTCATCAAAATATTGGCCTAAACTTTAAAATAGAAAAAATGTCCATGATATGTACACATAACATGTTTTGGAAGTTACAGGTTCAATCCCTGCTTTTCCACCGATTTTCTACAGTTTATATAAAAACTCTGTCTCACCTGAACAATTTTTACCATAGGAATACAGCCCTAAAAAATATTCAGGTGAGACAGAGTACCGGTGTATAGGCGAATGTTGGGATAATTCTTGCAATGAATCGGGAGGCCACTAATACTTTCCTCTCTATTGAACATAAGCAGAATGACAACTGTAGAATGGGTTAGACCGGTAAATATGGGGAAGGAAATAGATGATTTAAGAGGGTTATGATCATCATAGGTATTGGTCTATAACTGGATATGAAAATCATTTTGTCGTACGTTTGATTTTCCAGTTTTCTGAAAATTTCCAAGCAGTACTAGTGTAAATCAATTGTAGAAACACTAAATGACTAAAAGCATAAATTTTACTTATGCTGTCATGTAACAAATACCAGTAATATAATTGGTTGAGGATTCTCAGCCATTTTAGAAGCAGGATTCAATGGATTTGTTTGCCAAAATCTTAATCTATGACACTATCAAATATTGTCACCATTGCCATATCTTTTTAATAGGATGAAGCGAGTGTCGGAGGCTCTTAACAGTGCCTCTGTCAAAAAGTCAAAAGGCGATCCCAACGATGAAACGGTGGAGAATGTGGCTCGGACAGTGGTTGAAGGCCTCGGCCATGGCCCTTTGGACGGCACGTCTGAAGAGATAATGCAGTCAACTGATGCCATTGTTGAATTTCCGGTGGCCGACGGATGCACAGGGGACGACGATTACGGGTAGGAAAACATTTCGGTGCCGTCGATGATTGAGCGGAATTAAATTTTTGAATATTTTACACATTTCAGACAGGATGATAGTCAGATTCTGCACGTCATCGCTCAACACATGGATATTACAGAACCATTATCTACATTAAGATCACTTTTGGAACAGAAACTTGGCCTTGAACTCTCAGATTATATATTTTATCTGCAGGATGTGCATGAGGTAAACACGTCCTGATTTTTGAAACTGGTCTATTGCTATTTCTTGATAGTCTATTTACTTAGAAAAATGGTGTATTTTAGCTGGATTCTAGCAAAAATTTGGTGGATCAGTGTGTTGAAGGGGAAGGACTGGTGCAAGTAAATGTTGAAATATCCACAAAAGGAGGTAAGCAGGTTATTCTTTATGTAGTGTAGCAAGTAAAGAATTTTACATTCATGTTATTATCTGAATTACCTGATATTACATGATGTATTATTTATAGGCGTCAGGAAAATTAACATTGTTGATGTATTAAAACCTGCTGAAGAAATTGTTGAAATGCCATCAGTACAGGGTAAGTCACTTCAAATATAGAATTAATTTATTAAAAAAAAAAAAAAACCCTGAAACTTATAGTTTTATTGAAAATGTCAAATTGAGTATTTTTTTTTAAAATTGCTTTTTAGATGATGAACAAGGAAATGCTGCCACTTCAAAAGTAGTTATTCCTGTAGCTGAGGAACAGGAAAATGTAACTAGATGGGTCGTTTGTGCACAATTTAGAAAGGAACAAGAAAGGTTGAAAATTCCATTTGGTACGAATTTGGATTATGCTCAGAAGTATGTACTTGTGCAGCGCTAAATAGTGTATAATGGGCTACATTTCCAAGCAGATCCTACGCTTTGGACCAATATACACGTTAGAATATGGATAATCTGGGCTATAAAGCAGTTTTCCCTTCACGGAGTGAAAGCGGATAATTGGAATATGACTGGAAGGCAGTTATGCGACTTGACACATCCAGAATTTGTTAAGCGAGTTCCATCAGACAGGGGAGATTTATTTTGGACGCATTTAGAATTATTACGAAAGTGTAAATTTGTAGGCAAGTATAAGCATTAATTTATTTTTTTTGCTATATTACTTTTTTTGGTACAAGTTTTTTGAGCAAATTTGACTGTTTGTTGTAGCTGTTGTTCAGCAGCCTCCTCAGGCACCAATGACTACGACGGTTACGCTAACATCCGAGGGTACAAATTAATATTATTAATGAGCATTTATTTCTATAAAGTTTGTCTAACGCCGTCAAATTTTTAGGCAAAGTGTCAAAACCATTTACAGTGAAGGGTCGGCCCAGGTCGCCGAAGATTGGCATGCCGAGGATAGCAGTCGAAGGCCAGGTTGTCCATCCACCACAATCTGGCAATCGAACTGGTAAAATAATTTAGATGCAATAAATCCTTTCATTTAGCGCTTTGCTCATTTAAGAGGTGGCTGAATTTTTTTTTCTAAATTTGGTTTGTTAGGCAATAATGGTCAAATCCAACTGTGGCAGTTCCTTTTGGAACTTTTAACGGATAAGGATCATAGAGAAGACATTCAGTGGATCGGCGAAGAAGGGGAATTCAAGCTGAATAATCCTGAAATGGTCGCTCAGTTATGGGGACAGAGGAAGAACAAACCAACGATGAACTATGAAAAACTCAGTCGTGCGCTGCGGTATTACTACGACGGCGACATGATTGCCAAGGTGAGAATCGGAGTTATACCATTTTAATTGCTGTGTTGGTAGTTTGTTGAAGATTCATTTGCTTTTTTGTACGGTTTCAGGTTCACGGTAAGCGATTTGTGTATAAATTTGTTTGTGATCTAAAAGTTCTGCTGGGTTATAGTGCCGCCGAGTTAAACCGATTAGTGATAGAGTGTGAACAAAAGAAACTGGACAAAATTAGGAGTAATTTTCTTCCGAATAAGAGAGTATCTCTCACGTCAATCTCTAAAGTTGGCTCCTGATGCGGTAATGTTACTCTCTTTTAAAGTTTTTTCATTGAACCCATTTTAACGGTGGAAAATCAATGGGTATTTTTAATGTGGTATTATGAATACCCCAACCTTGTTTTCTACGATCCTGTTTCCTGGCTTTATTGAAACTGATTTAGTAGAGCCGTATTGAGATTTGTAATTATAAATCGGTGGAATACACGGATGTACTTGTAAATAGCGCACGTGTGGTAAACTTCAGTTGCAGCGTTGTGCCAGGTAAACTCACTAACCGACTTTTGAGGCCTTAATTAGGCTACCGCTTACCTGATTCCTTTTTTGCATATGATGTTGGGGGCAAATCACTAACAGGAAAATGGCATTCCATTTTCTTTTTACAATCCCGAGGATTAATGCTGGTATAAAAAGTATTTTCCATAATAATGTATGTACATAATTTTATGATTTGTAACTATGCACACATAGGAATAATTTATGTCTATAGAGTAGGATTAATTCATAATCCCGACCTGGTGAGGAATACCTCTGTTTCCAAAAACTAAACGATTGGTATAATTTACCCATCCTACAAGTGTCCATTGAATAAACATGGCCGTGCCCAGACATTATTTCTATTTTTTCAAACATTACTCATAGTTTTTTTGGGTTAAAGTTTAGAAACACTTGAAAAAAAAATTCTGGGCTTTGTAATTTCCAAATTTTATTAAAAGCAAATATTTTTTCTGTGTACCGGTAATGTTAATCATTGCTGATCCAGCCACTGTACCCTATCTTTTCTCACAGACAAAAAACTGAGTAATTAATGCCTGCTTGTTATAAATAAATACATTTGACTATATATAACTGCTGATCTGAAGGGGTAAACTTATTAAAAAGTTAATTATGCTGTTCTAAAAGGTGGCATTACATTTTAAATTTGGTAGAAAATTAAGTAGGTTATGTTCAGCAACATTCTATTCAAAGTATTTGAGATGTTGCTGTAAAACGAAAGTTGCATAATAAACAGAGTAGCTCCATAATGTTTGTGATCAAAGATGGGCTAACCAATACGGAATTTCCCATTATTCCTCGAATACACATCTTGACCAGTAAAAGCGCCAGCAAACCCTTATGGGAAGGGGCTAGCTATCTAATTGTAGAGATAACGCTTTTTGTGAACGATGGCATCACACCAGTCTAAGCTTTATAGTTCCAAAGGTTAGGTCAGGTGTGAATACTGATCTCAATTGGGTGTGAAGTGAAAGCGTTCTGTGACCATGACAACCGTCCAAGGGCATTAGCTAAAGCGCTATAACATCGTCTAGGACTTTTTAATCGATTTTGTATCGATAACGGGTTCGTTTTGCTGAACAGGTTGGGGTGTATTTGTGATTCTATTTACCTCGTTTTGAAGCCTTTAGTATTGTTTTTTTAAGACTTAAAGTGTTGGTATACGTTGGTGTATGTTAAGTATTAGTGAAGCAAGATTGACTGATTTCGTTGGGCAATGGTAACTCAAGATATTAGAATAAATCGTTCCATTTATGTAAGTGACCCTTCCTGTCCGCCATTGGCAAATTCGGTAGGAGCGGCCATGACAGTCGAGCAATCGCCTGGGAGACCAGATCAGCGGCAGGTAATTTCATTCAAAAAAAATAGATAGCATACTTTAATACCGAGTGTTTTATTGTTGGTTTAGTACTTGTTATGTCAGCAATTGTGCTGTTGATCGGTGTACTTTGTATACTATTTTTGAGAGTGCGACGCACTTTATCCCTGCCGGTGCGGAGTAGAAGATTAGGCTAATCTTTACAATCATTTCTTCAATAAAATATGTCTTAAGATGTAAAATTCTTACACGAAATGCATTCTGTACTAAGCGTGCTAATGGTTAGTTTCAAGGCATGTTAAATTTAATACCTAAGTTGTGATACATTTAAAAGAATAGTATCATTCATGAACATTTCGCACCAAAAATGGTACTATCCACCACCATGCCACCACTATGTCTATCCAACATAACATCCCCACAGAACTACGGTGGTGGCCCTTACGCACTGTCACCTCGGCGACCGTGTGTAAGGGTGAAGCGCGTAGAGCTTCGAACCAACGATGTGTCTCTTTTCTCCCAAAACATGGGGGCCACCGTAATGTTGTAGTCAAACGTTCCGTGGGGGATGGTATGTTGGATAGCGCCAAAAAAAATAGCACTGTTGGTTCATCCAAGATCTGATAAATCGTTTCAATGATTTTATAACAGAGCATGATGGTTTATTGATGGTCGAAAATTAAAACCAGAAAATGAATGGGATTTTTAATGGGATCTTTGGTGATATATATCACATTAAAAGATCGGTACTATCCAACATAACATCCCCACGGAACTACGGTGGCCCTTACGCAAGGCCGCCTTTGGCGACCGGGCTAGCGAAGTGCTATGCGACTCGAACCAACGATGTGCCTCTTTTCCCCCAAAACATGGGGGCCACCGTAATGTTGTAGTCAAACGTTCCGTGGGGGATGGTATGTAGGATAGCGCCACAAGATCACATTAAAAATATCACTAAGTCAAGCTGTTCAAAGCGGTTTAGCTTTGTGGAAAACAATTCGTTATAGTATTCGAGAGATAATAGATTTGGTAATTCCCCTGGGTTGGCTGCCTTGATTCGGGTTTTCCATGCGCTTTCTTACTATCACCACTTGCATTCTTTAACCCTTCATCTCCACATGGCTTGTGGATCGCACTATACCATTTGCAGTTAGACGTGGAAGGTTTTCTCAGTTGTTTTGCACATAACCGAAACCAACCAAAAGCATGACAAACTGTGTCCCAGACATATCTGTGGTCAAATTATGGCTTTGTTAACTTTATCATAAATTGTACACCCACTTAGTATGTGATCCAGGACAAAATCGCTTTGAAAATGAATAATTTTCAGTAGGCCCTTCCAATCTTATGTTGCTAAACTTTCCAGGGAGTATGAGTGTGTGCTCTTTTTACTCCGTAACGCCCCTCCCTCTCTTATTACCCCATTGCTTTGTCTGTGCATGTGTATTGCTGTATTGTCTTTCTAGATATGTAAATGTCTATATTGAGCCTAGAAATACAGTTCTTTAAAAATAATTAATTTTTACGCATATTATAAATATCCGAATAGTAGCCGGGGTTTACCAGTAAAGTGGAATAATAGTGGCCTGGGTTTAAATAGTACCCCGGTCTACTATTCGGTCAATTATGATAGAAAATGTGAATG
>JAQIXP010000459.1:0-25839 GCA_034700285.1 Proteroiulus fuscus
GATCCTAACTAACTTGTGTTTTACATCCAGTAGCCAATTAGCTGATGGTAAAATCCTAACCGGTAATGCCATTTTAACTTATTTGATTTGCGTCTCTCATACATAGTTTGAGAGATGCAATGTTGTGTCTAGGTCGCTAGGTGGTGTAAAATGAACTAAGTTAGTTAGTCTGATTCTCAACTCAAAACTGTTTTGAGTAGGCGTGTTAATTTAATCCTGGTTAGTGAATACCAACTCGTAATGGGTTTACAATATAACTGTCATGCAATATGTAAGAAATATACTTTTATCGTCACTGAAGTGCGATTTATTTAATTATGGTTTAAACTGCTCGTTTTTAACAGGGGCAATGAACTACATTTTTTGCAAAAGTTCATTCGCCCTCAAAAATGTATTGTTATTTTGTCTTATGCAAGCCCCCAACTATGGCAGTAAGAATCCTGAATTTATTTCTGCTGTGTCCCATGTTTATGTTTCATTTTTACCCTCCCCTCCCCTCTTTTAACTAATGTAAAAAATTGCGTAAGCTTATTTTTGATTCACCATGTACACATGGGGAGATTTGTTTGTCGGACACTGTGATCAATAACGAAGCATGCGTGATTTCGTAATTGCTTAATGGTGTTTATGATAGATGTTTTCGCAAGGCTGTGAAAACAACATTCAACTGAAAATGTATAAATCACCTTGGTAGTAAATGTGTACATGTATGTGCAAATTCCTGCTAATTTCCTTTCAATTAGTCAACAATAATGTCAAACTATTTAAATTAAAATTGGTCAACTAAATTTCATGCAAAAATTACGACGTTTAATGAGTTATGTTGTAATTAATGCATTACAAATCTGTGAACAAATTTAGCCCCAACTTTTTTTGTAATACCTTTCGTCAAACAACCAGGAAATGCGGCAATGCAGAATCTATTTTTGGCCTATTTTCTTGGGCCCAACTTTCTCCAAATTCCATTTTGCCTTACCCTTGAAAGTAACTTTTATGAATAATTTCTCATAATTTTAACATTCCTTTTGACATAACATCTTAACAGGGAATTTTCAGCTGCCTTGACAATAGATTCTGTGATTCTTATCTAAGCTGAATGAGGAAATAAAATGTAAAAAGAGTAACTTTCTTAACTGCTCTGTTTTTTGGGATCACATTTACTGAACACGTGTTCAGTAGAGGACACTGCTGAATCCAATCAGAGTTTGAGTAATTACCATATAATCCTATTTGGGGTAGACCACATAGCAATGCCAAATCGTGTCATTCACGTGGCCTGAAATAACCATTACACTCTCTCTGCAAATCCATTTAAACAATGGATTTTTTCCCAAACTAAAATCTGCATTATAACTAAAGACTTTACGAATGCCAAAAATTCATGGAAAATAAGTAATAAAATCATACTGACACAACTGCTATTGACGTCGATGTAAAGGAATTCTTACATTTTGTTTTGCATTTATGGAGTTCCATTTAAAATTTGTTAATTATAAATTAATTATAGCCTATGCTAACCTAGCAAATCACAGTTCTAAAGTAAAGTTAGTACGTGTATTCATGAAGATATTTTCCCATAAGAAATAAAAGTGAAAGAACTTATGTACATTGGATTACATTAAAAATGTGTCCACAATCACAAAATATATTATATAGAGAAGTTACACTTGGTACAAAAAGAGAAGAAAAAAAAGTTATAAACTATGATGTCATTTAACATTTTTCTTAGTTGGCTTAGGCTATATCATCCATACTTTTTTAACATTCTGTAACACGTTATATAACAAGTTGAACAACAAACTTATAACCATTTTTGTTATAACGATGTTTTGTGATATAGTGAGGATGCACCTTTATTAGAAGGATACAATGTCATATAATGATAAGCTGGGTCCACACTAATCACAAAACGTGTTATATGGCAAAGTTAGACAACTTGTTACAAAAAGAGAAGAAAAAAGTTTTTACATGATATTACTGCATATTTTTCGTGGTATATCATTCGAGGTCCTTGGACACAGTATGTAACAAGTTAACCAATTTGTTATAGCATGATTTCTTATGTAGTGTGGATTCGTCGTTTCCCAATGCACTTTCTTATTTTGTCACAGAAAAGCAGCTCAATGAATAATTGTTACGCCTTTTTATGATCAGCTATATTGACATACAAATGCAAACCAAAATGGATTATTTGACATTACCAAATTGTCACTTTATTAGAAACAATTTTAAGAAGTGGTTTATAACTGAAAAACTTTCGTATGTTATACCAAATGTCGTAAAGATGCAACGACAAGTCAAGGTCCAGGGTCGCTAACCCCGATGCTTTTAGCATTTCTAATCAAAAAAGCAAGTTTTATGCACTCAATGAATAAATAAAAGATAAAACTGGTTTTACCGGCAGTGGCACATAAATTTGTACCTGAAGTAGCATGTGTTCCAGAATACATGGAAGTTTTGCATCTACTTTTGTCATTATAACCTACTCTTTTAGACTTATTTAAAGTGGTTTTTAGTTTAACCACTATGGTATTCCAAAATTTAATCTTTCATTGGGTGCATAGTTTTTAAACCTTTATAGGCCTATTTAAAATACTAGTATTTTAATCACTCATTGTTGCTGATTATATATGTATACCAGTCCCAATTAATATCAAGAAAATTGTTTCAAGACCTGAAATTAACGTATAAATGACGTCATGCATAACGTCAAAGAGTCAAAATTTAAGATTTTATGGGTTTGCAATTTGCTCAGAAATTTAATCCAATATGTCTAAGTTTAAAGGGCATCTTGCTGTTCATCAGTTTAAAGCTAAATTGTATTCGTATTATTTCAAGGTAAATGACATTAAATGGGTAGGCTCATGACGCGTTCTGATATTTTATGGCTTTTTGCAAAATAAACTTAGTACTGTCTCGAATGTAATTACTAAAACTATCATGTGGGTTAAGTTAGCCGAAAGTGCTTATTTTAGTACTTGAATACCAAGTTTGATTAATAATAAGTTTACTGACTGTTTTATCGGTATATTTTGATTGGAAGAAACTGGTATCTGGGTAGCAATAAAATGTATGTCTTGTGCAGATTGCCAAATTTCAAGCACTTTTTTATCTTCTCCTGTTAGCAGGGGAATGAATTATCTGTAATTACACAACGCTATTTGTCATGTAAACACAACAGCCGCCTATAACCTTGAAAATGTTAGATTATGATTTAAAAAAAAAATTGTAATTGGGGATCTCACGTGTGCAAGGCAATACAGTTGGAAGCATAGGCCTATTCTATCATTTTTATACAAGATAACTTGTATATCTTGGCTAACTTGGCTCATTTCAGTTTTTCCTTTACTCTACCGGTTGGTACTAGTTTAGTTACTATGAGGTTCCCTCATCCTGTACGAAGATTGTTACAGAGTAGTTAGGTACAGATTCTCTAGTCACTGTAAGTTAGGTATAAGTTTGACCGCACTTTAACCCTTTCTAATCATGTGACTAAAAAACAGTCCAATAAGATGAAAGTGGTACTACTGTGATGGCACCCTTTTATAAGGGGGCAAGAAAAAGTAATTCTCTCCCATATTAATTGTGGCAGTCTAGCCAATCTGTCTGCGCTTGCATGTATCTGTTATAGTTAACTGAGATTTTATTTTTTTGCAACTACTTTATTATAGGTAAGCTAATACTTTCTTTCCACTTTTCATACAATAATAATTATTAAATTTTAAAACTTTTTTTGAAGTTGGCACGATAAAGAGTATAAAATTTTTTGGTAAATTATCCGGATAATCTAGATTTTCCGAAACAACATTTACCATAGATTAAATTAAAAATCTCCCAAGGTACCCCCACTATTCTAAGGGGTACACGTGCATTTAACTAAGATTTAAAATTGCACCTTTTTATTAGTATGCTGTAGGCTAGTCTTTATATGGTAATCAGTATTTTAGATCCAGTGTGTAGCCTATAATTTTCTTCAAAGTTAAACAAGTGTTTTTTCGTCCTTCATGTTTGTATTTGGTGAATTCTTTTAATTAGTTAGTTCTGCAAAGTCATGCAAGTTTTCTTTTGGCCTGTGCATTTTTTATCCTACTTTTCTTAACGCTAACAATGTGTAAGCCAAATAATTAAATGACCTCCAAAGAAATAAAAGATGTATAAAAAATTGTTTTCACTATCTTATTACTGAAGTCTTTTTTCTTTCTTGCCCTTTTGTGTCCCATGGGTAGGCTTATGCATGGCTACAACTTTTAGAATTTAGGCTCTTTTCAAAGATTTTCTTAAATAGTGAAAGCATAAGACAGGTGTACAAGTTATAGGTGGATTGAAGTTAAGTCATTTTTTGGTTATTAAAAATGTTTCTAATTCTTATGTTACTCTTTATTTGCAGTGATTTTTAAACGAAAATGGCCAATTTAGCCCCCAACATAGCTACAAACAAACAAGTGCTACAGAAGTACCTAGCAATTCCTCAACCTGAAAACAAAGTGCAATGCATGTACGTTTGGATTGATGGAACTAGTGAAGGAATCAGGGCAAAATCTAGGACTGTTGATTTTGTTCCCAAACATCCATCAGGTAAAAAAAAAGCCAACTTTAGCGTACCTCTCTAGATGAATAGCTCGCCTACTAGTTTTAAATCGTTTTAGGCTGACCTTTAGGTTATCACTTATTTTAAAGATTGGTAATGTATAATCCCAAATTAGTCTACTGTAACAAACTTATATAAGTTGATATTTTGTAATCCAAAAAAGCAATATACAGTTTTACATGTATTTTTCAAAATATGCTAATTGCACTTCCTCTGGTTTTCTATTGGCTAAACCATTTTTTTCCTTGACTTTGATTCTTGGAAATGACCTCCTCATGATAAAAGGTCAAAATGTCACGAAATACTAGTACCTGTCCACCTTAAGGCATAATAACACAATTACTGTAAGCTAAAAAATGTGCATTGCAGACTGCAAAATATCTCAGGAGAAGCAAAACTTGTATGCAAAATTACCCTACAAAATTAATTATTGAGGAAAGCACAATGCCTGCAGGCTTAAATTACTGTGGCATCGCCACTTGGTTGAAACTTGTCTTGCAAGTTAGTCCTCCCCTGCCAAAATGAGGAACTTATTTTTAGAAAATTTATAAATTTGGACTGGCTTTGCAAAATGTAATAAAAAAACAATTGCAGGGAAAAAACCGCATGATTCCGGTGTAAACCCAGATTTGTCCCTTTTTCAAAAGTAAATTTTTAAAATGAAGGCTTACTTTATAAAGCACATGATTTAGTTATTTTCGATAAATCTGTTTGTTTCACAGTAATAGCATGAAAACATTCCAGATACAGTAGCATGTTATGAAATAAGTTAAAACTAATTTCCTGCTTGAGTTGGCCAGTTTCTTTTCATTGCCCATAACAAATTACACCTGCTATTTAAACCGATAAAATGTATCCATTATATAGTTCTTCTAATAAGTCAGCATAAACAGAATTTATTTTGTTTAACGTTTGATTATGTGAGAATTTCTTATGAGTTGCTTTAAAATTATAAATAGGAGCCTAGTATTAGTGCTAGTCTTCTTAACTTGTCAATACTTATTTATAATTGACAAAAATTGTCAATGAAAGGAAGCCATTGTTGTCACCATGCAATGTTATATTGCGAGCTATTATTGAGTGTCGATTTACATAAGCCTACAGTACACCAACAGGGACCATAAGGGACTAGAGAGCTGTGGTAACCCAGGGACTATGTTATAATGACAGGGGAAGGAAGGGGGTGGGGGATTCGGTGCTACATTTAAGTAATGCACAAGATATACAGATATACCACAGTAAAGCGGGATCGGGTCATTTTTCTGAGATTCTAAAACTGCAAAAGTCAGTTGCCTTAAGAAACCCACAAAATTTGTGGTACTGGGTATACTGCCGTTTTAGATCAGAGGCAGAAGTTTTCCACAGTTTTGTTTCACAATGACAAGTTTTCTGCACATAATCTGCAAAAAATGCGGTATACTGTGGATCACATTTTCTTCAAATTTGATAAAGTGGTGTAATAGTGAAACAGTTCATAAGGGAATTAGTATCCTAGTTAATGACTATCCTCCCAGGTGAATATTTTCATCAGTTTAAATTATGTACAAGGAGCTACATGTACTGAAGTTATTTTATAAAGTAAAAATTGTGGAGTATTTTTATCAAACGAGAAACCTAATTTAATTTAGTACATCTTTTATTTTTAACTGTAATTTTTTTTAATTTCTTTGCTTAAGAGACCTGGTCTTCCCAATGCAAGGTGGAGTGCAAACCACACTTATGACAATCTTTAAAATCTAAAAAAAAGGGGGGGCTAGCAATTCAGAATTTTAAAACAATGTTATCTTTTTCATTAAATGTGGAGGTCTTTCTCCTGTTTGTGGGAATATTGCCCTTAAACGTAACGTTCAAATTGCTGAATTTTTGCCAATAATGGGGGGTACTAAGTGGCATTTCAAAACACTTGTTATTTACAGTTGGAATAAAATTCCATTGAAATTTCTCTTGGCAGAACTCCCAATCTGGAATTACGATGGATCAAGCACATATCAATCTGAAGGATCCAATTCTGACGTGTATTTGTATCCTGTTGCACTCTACAATGATCCATTTCGTCTTGGAAACAACAAATTGGTTCTATGCGACACGTACAAATACAACAAAAAACCTACTGGTATTATTTGTTGGCTTGTCGATCAAACTTTGAATTACGTCCTAATAAATAATCTTTTTAGCACGAAGCTAATCATTTTCCTCATTATTCTTTTTTAAAAGAATCTAATAAAAGAAAGTCCTGCCTCGAAGTTATGGAACGAGCTAGAGAGGAACATCCTTGGTTCGGCATGGAACAAGAGTACAGTCTACTAGACATGGATAAACACCCTTTCGGATGGCCTAAAAATGGATATCCAGGACCACAAGGTTTGGCTGTTACCCAAATACTCAAAAATGTTTCAATTGTGAAAAGTAAATTATTTTAATTAATTACAACTCTTAGGACCCTACTATTGCGGAGTTGGTGCTAACAAAGTGTTTGCCCGGGACGTAGTTGAATCCCATTACCGTGCCTGCCTTTATGCCGGAGTTAATATCTGTGGCACCAATGCCGAAGTCATGCCATCCCAAGCAAGTTTTATTTTTTTCAATAGGGGGGCTATAGTCTTTAAAATTGATTAGCCACGAGGTATTGTTGAGTTTTGTAACTCGTCCTCATTCTTTCCCTCCAAAAACAGCTATTTACACCATTGTTTTAGGGTTATTGAACTGATCTAGCTATCAACTGATACTTTTTTTTAAAAAAAACTAAAAAACGACGCAAGTTATTTTGGGATTTGCTTTGAGGGATGAAGGTAAAAAGTGACACTAGAAAGGAAAGCAGTAATAGACGATGAGCTATATTTAAAAATGAACCTTTTCGTCACGAAGAATGCTCAAATTGATGCAGACCCTAGGAGTCAGCAACCCCTTCCCTAAAGATTTGATAACCTAGTTATTGTCAACAAAATGAAATTCAAAAGGGGAAACCAGACCTAAAAAATTCAAAATTTGGAACCAATATATTGGCTAAAAGTCTTCAAAGGAATTAAAGCCAGTGAAGTTATACTATTCAGCTGTAATAGGCTGCTTCCTATACCATTCATATATTATAGTCATGCCTTCATTGTTAACATCTTGGAAACTTGCCAACTATCGAGGCATAATTAAGTTCTGTATTTAAATTAAATGTACCTATTTATTGGCCCAACACTATTTATCTGCACACAGGTAGCAAAAATTTAACTCAATGTTGGCACATGCTTATCTGGAACCAATCTCTAAATTTGATTTGCAAGCAAAATATTCAAGGGGGGCAGCGCAGCACGCATGTATTTCATAAATATGTATTTTATAAATCAAGTGAGACAGTAGCCCGTGTAAAATTGAATTATAAGTAAGAATTGCAGTCTTAAAAATGTGTAATAGCATATTCATGTCAGATCGTATCTTAAGAGGAACAATTGACATTAGCCTTGTTATATGCTTTTTATAAATTACCTGATTATTAAGCTAACTATTGGTGTGTCCTTGGGGCTATCAGCCTGTATAGAAACATTTACTGATATTTTGATAACTATGATAAAATCCAAGATATACTTTTTCCAACTAAACTTGACCAATTAAAACTAAAAACTTGTACCTATTTAGCCCTAATTTAACATTTGTTTGCAATCTTAACTTGTAAAAAATTGTATTAAACTATTTGTATTTTACTTACAGTGGGAATTCCAGATTGGTGTTTGCGAAGGTATCCAAATGGGTGATGATTTATGGATGGCACGTTTTCTTCTACACCGTGTGGCTGAGGATTATGGCATTGTAGTATCATTGGATCCCAAGCCAATCCCTGGTGACTGGAACGGCGCTGGTTGCCACACCAACTTCAGCACTAAATTAATGAGAGATGAAAATGGCATCACGTAAGTTACCTAAATTATGTTAAGTATCTTAATTCTTAGGGTAGACCGTAAATAATGATTGCACTTAAGGGGGTAATGTGTGTACTAGTATAATCATGACAAGAAGAGGGGAGATATTCGAACGTAAACGTTTGCAACATTACATTACAAAAAGGAAGATACATTTCCATTAATTTTGGATATTGGAAGTAGGCAAATTTTTTTTAAACAATATGGTATTCTCAAATTCCTAAACATCGTAACATTTCAACTGCATCATTTAGTCAAAATAAAACTTTAAATCAGTAATACAATCAGTATAAACAAAGTCTAAATCCACTTTTGCAAAGACATCCTCCTTTTGTTTATGTTCTGTAATTAAATGGATTGGCCTATTCATTTTGGGAATATATGAACGAAAAGTAAGCAACAAAATCCACTTAGTTGCGCCACTTTGCAGATGTTTATATCGATGCTTAGAGCACAAGTAGCGAATGAGCCATGAAGTTCGGGTCAGTAAAGCCTTTGATGGCATTGCTATTGACCCCTTTGGAGCATTTTGAATGAAACTCCCTGTGTAATCTTACTATCATACACATTCATGAATATAACTTTACTAATGATGTAAGCACTACAAAGTTAATTTTAATTTGCGATGCAAACATATGGGGGAGTTCCCAAATTTTAGCAAAAGTGTGGCCATTCAGGAGTCTTTAAAAATTATTTCCGCAAACAAGTTATGGATGACCATTTATAACCTACAAAACTTGCACAACAACAATGTACTAGCAAAAGTTGCACGTATTAATTTCTAATTCTCTTTCCAGCGAAATTGAAAAGGCTATAGAGAAACTATCCAAGCAACACCAACGTCACATTCGGGCCTACGATCCAAAGGAAGGCAGAGACAACGAAAGACGGCTGACAGGTTTGCACGAGACATCCAGCATACACGATTTCTCAGCTGGCGTTGCCAACCGTGGCTGCAGTATCCGCATTCCCAGAGCCTGTGCAGATGAAAAGAAAGGCTATTTAGAAGACAGACGTCCATCTTCTAATTGTGATCCATATGCCGTCACGGAAATGGTCATCCGAACCTGTTGCCTCAACGAATAAATGGAGAAAATCTGCTTCAATGCAAACATTTACACGGGAGCACATTTGATTGGTCTGGTAGTTTTTATCTCAAGTTTCATCCATTGGTGAAAATTTGTATCCCTGCATGTTATGTGCCGACTTAAATTGCACTGAAGTTAATGTTTATTTTGAAAGATTGACCCTCAATTCATTTTGAGGTCAATTTCAAGCATTGAATTTAATGTGCAAAGGCACAATGTGACGAATGAGAGCCCAAAATTGGGCGTGAAAGTTCTTGTTGTTTTAAAACTTTGAATTGTTTTATTGTAATTGTCACATTTTTATCTCAAATATTGAAACTGCTGTAGATAAACCTCTCATCACAGAAAATCAAATTCAGGGGCCTTAAAATTCAATCACTCAGATGTATTTTAGTGTTATATTTTTGTGAACTATACTAATTCAATTGCACTTGATGATTTTTATATGAAATAAAAGCTTTTAACTGGTAAAATGCAATATTTCATTTTCTAAATATGAGAAATATACTGAAAGTAGTAATCAGATAGGTTGCAATTCACAACCCTCTCCAATTAATACTATTGTAAGCTATTAATTGCAATGGCAACTTAATTCTCAACTGAGAACTTCTATTGATTGGGAACTTTTTTAGGGGCTTCAGTTGCCATGGCAACATTGCATAATAGTGTAGTATTGTAGCAATCACTTCATTCTTGAAGTAACTAAATTCCTATAATGGATTTAATTACTAAACATGATGCCAGAAATGATATTGTGAACCGTATAGAAGAACTCAAAAAAAGAATTAACCTATCAGGTATATGAGAATACTCAGAACTTAATTTTTATGCAGGTAAAAAATATTTTCATATTTTCCATGTAATCCCAGAAAGCAAGAAGAAAGTAAACTACGAGGAAGGTGAAGAATCGAAGACAAGAAATGAAGAAAATATTAATCAGCTGAAACTAGAAATTGAAAAATTGAAGGAAAATGTACTATTACAACTATTAGTAATATTTATACTGTCAATGGTTCTACCAGAATATTAGAAATATTCAATCACTAAATCTGAGTAATCCATGTTTTTCCTGAAACCATGGATGTAAAAAATACATTAAACTTAATATTTTTTAAATTAATTATTCCACCTTTGCAAATGAAATTTTCCTGGAATTTTCTAGCATTATCTTATTGTATTCAACTAACTAACCTTAATTTTTAAAAATATTAAATATTCATCAAAGCCAATAATTTATGGACAATTTAAAAAAAAAATCATTTTAATTAGTTAATTATAATTACAGACAGCAGAACTGAATGCACAATGGCAAAATGTGGAACAACCATTAAAATCATTGCTGCTTAAGAGAAAAAAACCTCATGTTTGTATCCAAAAGTTTGAAATTTAACTTGTTTCTTAATAGCTCAGACATACACAACCACATTGTATATTATTTAAAAAAGGTCATAGTGGAATTACTGGATCAATGGCAGTATAATTTAAGCAAACAGTACAATTTGATCATACACGAGGAGAAGCAAAATGAGGAAAAAATCTTAAAATTACGGGCAAAGGAAAAAGCATTGAGCAAGTCAAGATCTCCTCGTAACATAGTTGAAGACTGGGAAAGCAATCAAGAATTCAAGGTAATAATTTTAACTTCAGCCTGAGTCACGGTTTGAAACAATATTACCATCACTGCTCTGAATTCTATCTTAATTTAAATGCTCGCCTAGAGGATACAAGAGTTGGAGAATAAATATGAAAAACTACAGATGAAAACAGCTGAAGCGGAGCTGGTCCAAAAGAAATACCTATCAGTGAAAAGCATCATTGGAGATGAAATTCTCAATCTACAAAAAGAAATCAACTGTTTGGACGAAGGCATTGCCAAAGCAAAATATGAATTACCTCAATTGACAACCATGGTTCAAATTGCCACTCAATCAAATCAAGCAATAGAATTACAGTTAAATCAACGAGAGAAACATTTTAGCAAGCAAAAGCAGAGCTGGGAGAAATCCTTAATGATGTACAACCAACAAGCAGATCAGATTCAGCTTTCTGAGGGTTCTGAAAATGGAAGAATTGGAGAGGTTTGAAGATAGGATACATTTGCTTCTGCACTGATTCCTACCATATTTAAAATGAATTTCATTTCATAGAATCTTACTAGCTCCATCGAGGCTTACAGCTTCGAAGAATCATTATCACCTGCAACAGAGGCACCTTCTGCGATCCATAGGTCAGACAGTAAGGAATTATTGGAACAACTAAAAGGCACACCTGGAGCTGACAAGGAGGTTATTGTATTGGTATTAGATGAAAACTTACGAGCTAAATTAAATTATTTACAATATTTTTAAATTCATAACAGGAATTAACTAAGTTTTTGGAACAAAAGGAAACTAAAATGCGACTAGAAGAGTTGAAAAACCAGCTTGAGCAACAAATACACCAATTGCAAGAGGAGAATGCAACAATGGAGGATAAGTATCAAGAAGACTTGCTTTCAAAAGAGAAGAACGGTGACAAGTGTGTTTATTCACAAGTTGGGTTTACTGTAATCAACAAAGCAAATTACGAAATAACAGCCAAACTATAATGTCTTGAATTTTTTAGTTCCTTAGAAGAATTACAAATGAAGTTAGAGGATGAACGGCAGAACAGATCGGATATCTTGCAATCGATGGAAGATCATGTCAAATTGATTGAAGTTCTGCACGGTACATTACGGCAGCTATGCTTGAAAATTGTGCAGGGTTGTAAGGTAGATTTACGATATCATACATACAAAAATACTCTAAAGAAACAACTAGATCTGCTAATTTATTATAGGCCTAGTTATAAATAAGCTTTGCATAACAACATTTTCATGTTTGTAAAATTGATGTGTGCTGGATTACAAAATCATACATTTTAATACAGATGCCATCGGGGTTTACGCTATCACCTTCGCCCGATGAAACGCTTGACCTTTTGATGGCTTGCACAGAGAGAGTGGACCTTCTAGTTGAGCAATGTCGTGACTATGATCGTAGCAGTGCCACAAAAATGTATCAAGGGATAAAGGTTGAAAATGATTTTGCATTTTATTCTTCCTTTTCTAAAGTATAAACGGTAGATGATTTGATGTAGTTATAAGTTGCTTTTCCATCCTGCTTTTAGTATAATGAAAATGTTGAAGAGGCTCAATCTGTATTGAAACCAAAGAAACGGTCTCAACAGCTCGAGGAACCCTTACTGTCAACTACAACTAGTAAAGAGGATCATGAGACATCAAGTGATCATGTCATCTTAACTCGAGCCATGATAAAAAGACAAGCCAAGTTAATGATCGAACAACATGCAAAATTGCACCAAAAGGGGCAACATGGTCAGAAAAAAATAAAAAGCAACACATAAAGAGACATACTTTTCCAGAAAAAGTCTTATAATTATTTAATTTATTATTCCATTTTAAATGATATAATTTGTATTTTTGCGGATCATCACGAATCTGTATTGTGAACATGTTGTTGTACCGTAGTCATTTGCTGATTCAGTTTGAAGCCTGCTTCTTCTAGCTGTTTGCTTAAGTTTTCAATTACTGCAAGAGATTGTTTAATGCTGCCATTGGCTTCTACAAACGTTTTTACCTATAAATGTAATTGCAATATTAAAAAAACCATGTAAATGTGGAAAATATACAATGCTTTCTGAAACATAAAATAAAACAAAATGCTTACCTGGTTGTATGCTTCATCAGAGCTTAATTCAATCTTGCTCATTTCATTCCGCACATTTTCAGCAACAGGCTTTGACGAAGCGCTCATTTGAGAGGAAATGTTACCGCCTTTAGTTCAAATTCAGTTAGAATATATTGTATTAGCTAATTATTTTTTTTTGAGTCAGGCAATGACCAGCTTTAACATAAATCGACAAATGAGCTTTAAAAATGTAGTGCATCATTCAAGTAAAGTTGAGAAATCTTTGCATGTGAATCAGCCATTTTAATATGCAGTTTACCGAACAGGCATTTTGCCTTATTAATAGTTTTTCCTTACATATTTCTTGGTTTATGTGAAGAAATTTTAAAAATTAATCAATTTTTTTACCTCGTATATAAAGAAAGATTACATTATGTGCCACACAACTTCTAGCCTCTTATAGACAGGCAAACAGTTGTCTTTAAGAGATTGGTGCATTAAAAGACATGTATATGTGCCAGTCTTATGCTGGATCAGGAATTTCTATGCATTATAAGAAATCTACACTGGTAGCTACTTTGGTAAGATATAATAAAATAACTTCAAATACTGTAGAGCCAACATAGCCTCCTTTTATTTACTAATCCTGCCTTGTGACAAAAAAAACCAGGTCTACCGTATTACATGTACATACTTGATTGCAATTAGGGGTTGCCTAAACTACCACATTTTAGAGGGCAATTTTATCCCCTAAATCCAAGCAAACTTAATCTGAAGTATACAGCACCAATAGGCGCCTACTTACAGCAATTAGGTGCAACAAGTTAAGGTAAACAGTCCTGGAGTAACTCCACAAAACACGATTCAACACCACTTAGATAATAGGTGAGCACTCCACAAGTCCGGTGGAGCATCATAATTTCATGCTCCACAAAGCCTGTGAACACTTTACAGAGTCCTTATCTCAACAGCTTAAATTTTGTGAAGCCTTCACATACCGGTGACTATTGTTTTGTGCCTTACCATAACGCACCAAGGGAGTATGTGGATGCTCCAGTTTTCAGAGCTCAATCCCACACCCAATCTAGCTATCACAGGTTGGGCTGTGATATAAAATCTTGAATCAAGTCAAAACTTTGAATGGATGCTGGTCACTAGACCAATTCTGCATGTACATTTCCCTCAAAGAACTTCTGGGGATGTGCATTATTGTATAAATGGGTTCTATATCACACAAGAGGAACCCCGTAGTGCGGAGGCCCCGTGCGTAAGGGCTACCCTTGTAGGCCTCCGTACTAATAGTAAATGGTGTCAAATTATTTATTATTGCCTACACGTACGAGCTAGCGCATAGGCCTAGTCACCCATAGGCTACTTTTGAGCAAAAATGGACACATTACATCACAATTCTAAAAACTTCTCATGCACTCTTTGCAATTGTAGCCCTATATAAACCTACAGTAATATTTTTTTGGTGGATAGACATGATCGATGGATGGATCAAGGTTCCACGGATGAATTAGCTCATTATCTTTAGCCCCTTGATCAAGCCAGTGGCGGATCCAGGATTTTTTTATGGGGGGGTCCAACATATAATTTTTTTAATGAACTTTAAAATTTTTTGGCTTTAATTCCCCCTTCCCCATGCTGTGCCGGTGCACAGCCAGGATTTACAAATGGAAAAGAAGGTTTGGGGGTGGAAACCCCCAAAATTTCAGCGAGGTTATCATAGGCAAAATGTTGGTCATGGGGGAGGTTGAACCCCCAAAACCCCACTTGGCTGCGCCCCTGATGTTGTGGTGTCACAATTAATTCAAATTAAAACACATCCAGGAATAAATGTCACATGCTGAAATCCTTTTTGGGAGGAAGGGGGGGAGGTGGCTACCAAAAATATTTGCTTCAAAATTTTGAGCAGGAAAAAAGTCGATGGTTTTTTTTACGCAATTGCAAAAATTGTCAGAATATGGCGCCGCAGGCGACTTTTTTTGCTCAAAAACACTCAAAAATGGGCTAAAAATCACCAAAATTTTAGGATGGTTCTCAGGATGTATTCGAGAATTTGCACTTTTGGTAGGCCAAGGGGGGAATCCGGACCCCCTCGACCCTCCCCCCCTGGATCCGCCATTGCAAACCATGTACTATGGGTATCAAACCTTGTCAATATGGGCAAGATTCTTGATGTGGACAAGTATTAGTGTGTATTAGTTTTGTCATGGACATGCTTACATATCACAAAATATATCTCTTTGCTACAGGGCATCATACATAGTAGAGTGCGGTAGCCTACCGGTATGTCATAACAATGAAATAGTTTAGCTTTAATATTTTCTCACCATTATGAAGTGTCAACTTAAATACTGAATCATCTTCGGAAGCATTAGCAATATCTTCATGAATTCCATTTAAACTTGGAATTTCTGGACGGGCTGGCAAAACTTTTCTTTTGAACATGGCAATGCAGCACGCCGAAGGCCCTTGCAAGGCCTATAAGACGCGCGACCGTTGATTGAATGATAGGTGTATTAGGTGTGCTTTATTATATAAGTTAAACTTGAAAAAACAGCTCAAACCATTTACTACAACTTGGCACTGACTACCGGGTACTCAAATTTATCAAATTTCTCCAACAAAGAACAATCTAACTTGCTAGGACCGCTTGGACAGACCATGATGACCATGCAAAGGTCATATGCGACAGGCGCCTAGAGCGTCCTTGTCAAAAAGCGCGATGTTTTTGGCGGGAAAAAATGTAAATCTCCAAGCTTTGGCAGGCAAGAGATTATTAAATACTAGTATTTAATAATCTCTGGGCAGGCTTGTCAGATAGATGCACTGCATTTTTATTATTAGTTCTATTTTCCTCATTCGTACACTTGTTTTACTCTAGTGTACCAAAAATAAGGCCTTTTGGCACCCCACCCCCTCTCCCCAGAGCAAAGTTCGACCTTTTATATGAAATTGACTGGCAACGACCATGATTGCTGCACCACCGTGTGCTGCACATATGCCAAGGAAATTTATAAGCATGGGCACTGGGAGGGGGGCAATGGCCTCCCTGGACTGGATGCACTTATCTAAAGAAATAGCACATCACTGCACCTGTCTATACATCAGACGCTGCTTCTCCCCCCCCCCCTTTTCCTGCAATATTTTCTGGGGCCCCATGGAAATAGGCCCATTTGAAGCATTAAAGCACCCATGAATTACATGATCCCCCTTTTGAGCTGTCTTCGATCTCCATTGTCTCCCCCATATGATCCCCCTTTTTGAGTAGAAAACGATGCATATGAATTATCTTTCCTAATGGGGAAGATCCCTGACCTTGTGGAATTGCACCCACAGACGACCTGGTGCATGTATATGTAATGGGGAAAGGAAACTACGTGACATATTAGACGCATGTGCACTACCTTAATTTTACCATTATATATGAAAGTAAAAATAAATAATAACATGTCATTGAGTAAGATTGAAATATAATTACATTTAATCACAGAAAGTTAATCCATATTTTTCATGTAATTTTTTTGTTGTAACTCCATCTATGACAGCCAATCGTCCTAGTACTGCCTGAGTGGCATCTTTGATTTCATTATATTCGTGAAGTGCATCAATGTGCTGTCCGAGTTCCTCTACCAAGAAACCTCTTGAAATAACAAAATAATTGCACTTACTACACAAGCACTTGGTTTGCCAAAAGAAAGCTTAAAAATTATGCAAACACAAAACTTACTCATCTCGCAATGAATTGAGTTCTTCATCAAGTTTATCACAGGTTTGCTTGGCAGTTTCGATCTGTTCACGGATGTTTTGTATAGATCTTTCACTGATATGAGCATCAGTTCTAGGCCTCTTTGACTGTAACTAAATAACTCTATCATTAACACTATCAATAACACCTAGGTGTAAACAAATTAATGCATAAAATAATTTACATTCACAGGCGATTTAAACTTTGTATGTGTGTTACGGCACAGACGCAATCTATAAAGTAATAATTAAAAGTAATCACTTAGCAAAAATATATTGATACACTGTAATAGTAGCATATCTCTTACTTAGAAATGTGCTGACTGTCCATTCAATCCAAAGGGTGTAGGCTTACATTTTGGCGCCAAATTGTCCAATATTTGGCGCCTAAATTTAATTTCAACATAAGTAGGCTAATCAAGGGGTAGATTACCCTAACAAACCTTTTAACAATGGACAATATAGTGAGGAAAAAAAGCAATTCCTTTTGATTTCACAACCCATATTCTGTTTAATAATTTACTAAAGAAATATAGATGTTAATACACAAAATAGCATTTGCTTTGGAGCTGCAAAAGAGGTCATGAGGTAGCGCCTTCAATCATGCATTTGAACATCTTTTGGCTTGCCTGTTATAGAACAGCAATCAGGAAAGCTCGTGCCAAAATGACGAGCGTAATTAAGTATTTCATAATGGGCAAGCTGCCTGATGACGTTGTTCTTTTGCTGTTTAGTTGAAAATGTCTCCAGTTAGTTATTTTTTCATTAAATAACTAGACAGAACATGGTTGGGAAATTTTGGGAGTGCCTTTTTAATCACTACTTTGTCGATTGTTATTAAAAGCCTTTTTCTAAGGTGATCATCCCCTTTACTTTAACTGACAATTACAGAAAACATGGAAAAGAGGAATGAATGTTGTATTTATTTTCTATAAACTCATGTCAAATAAACTCATCACAATCTTCTGATACCTAATTAGAAATTATAACAAAATTCATAATGCCCTATCTAACAGTTTATCATCTAATTATAGTTGCAAAACTTAAATATGTATTGGACTTGCATTATATGGTCATGCTACCCTCAAAGTAATTGTTGCAAACCCTAGTATTTACAAATAATTATATATTTTTAAAAATTGAACTAAACTAAAATCTCTTAATTATTAAAGAAAGTAAAAAAATGACAAGATTAGTGGAATTTCACCGATACTGGTACCCGTGCAAATTCAGTACAATTCATTTCAAGTACCAAAGACAAAGTTAAAAACATTATTATAATGTTTTAGAACTGCAAGTTTAAAACTTTGGTTCACGTCGCATTCATTTTGACAGTGGATCACCCCCTAGTTACACCGGGCAACAGCGAGTGTGCTCCTACCAAGAACGCACAATCTACGATTTTTTTGAATGAGTGATGCAATGATTCTTGCAGCAAAAAAAAAAAAAAAAAAAAATGGTTGCCTCTACCACAAAAAACTGATCTATCACTTTGGCAAATGGGATCGAATCGTAACTGCAAATAAAATAAACATTTAATTGTTAGAAAATAAAACTTCTAATTAATATTATTAGAAGATTTTTCTCTTGAATCCGGTTCAGTCACGTTAGAGTGGGACGACATTGGTTGTTGAAAGTTCTTGAAGCGTCTTCGGCTGTTGTAGGGTAGCGATGACTCTTTCACATAAACCAATTTCGTGTTCATAACTTCACAATCGATTTGCATCATAGCAATATGATCTTTTGGTGGTCGCTTTACAGAATCTGAAAAAAATAAAGATAAAATTATGGTAATTCTTTTTCTTTTGCAATTTTCTTGCAGTTGTCATAAAAAATAATAAATAAATGTAAAGCATACTACCGCTCAGCGGTAAGGCGGGTAAAATTAAAGACATCCGTGGCCGTCTAGTCTTATTATGAGCGCTTGCCGGCCATAGCAAATGATCCTACAAGGGACATTTCATTATTGGAACCAGCTTGTCATTTTTTTGTTTTAGTAAGTTAAGTTTTTACCCCTGTTAAAGACACTACGTAAAATGTGTCCGCACGCTGTTTTATGGCTTTTACAAGATCGTCATATGATTGTGGTATGCTTTGGTAGATTTGTATTTCTTTACTGTCGTCAGTTACTCTACTTTGGTTAATGAGAGAAAATGTTGAAATTAAATTAGAAAGAGAATTCAGCAGCTAAGTATTAAAAAAAAACTAAGAGCATACTCAAAATCGTTCTTATTTTTTCTGGCTTCTTGCTCGAGATAACTTCTTAGTCTTGGTATTGGAGGCAAGCTCTTTTTAGGTTTGAGTTTAGTTTTTTTTACTGGTGGCGGTTCCTTATCTGATCCAAAAATCCATCCTCGAAGTTCGCTTTCCAATCTGTAAAAGTAGCAATGTCCAACAATTTAGTTTCGTGATTAGTTTTAGCTACCACATGATTTGTATGAACGTCCATCAATATTGATTTTTCTTAGGTTTCAGTATAGTCCATAACACACTTGAGACAAAATATCAAATTTTTCAACACCCTTCGTATTTCTCTCTCCATTGTAAACACTGATAGGATAAATTGACACGCAATACCTCTTACTTCTCGTGTGAATGCTTTCCTCTATAGTTTTTGAGGCATTTTCACAATAAGAAGTCAATAATGGGAATGAAGAAATTTAAGATAAATGCTGTGAGAAAACATTTTAAATATACAACATCATGTGAGCCCAACTAGAGCGAATTTTCAGAAACTTGCTCTAGTTGGGCTCACATGATTTACGGTTGATCTTTCAATCTGTACATTTTGCAGCAAGTAATTACCTCATAGATTCAGTTTTATTAATGTACATTGGACAAATAGGTTTCTGATGTGTTACATTATCCTGCTTCATTTCATTTTCAGTAGTGTTGAAACTACCATTTGCTGTTAATGACTGTAAACTTTCTTCATCTGCAGTCCATAAAAGAGAACGTCCATGATGGGATGCAATACTCGTTCCTATTTCGTCGATTCGATTTTGGTTATTCAGAAATATCCCACTTTTGAATAAATGAAAACAAACTATTAAAAATATATCCCGCTATAAAGATTAAAAATCATTAAAAATGTTTTAATAATAATGCTATTACCATAAAGGTCCAAAATTTAAGGTAATTAGAAAAACAACGGCTACAAATGCTGTGACTTTTTTAGCAGATGATGTGGAAAGAGATGGATTGTAATACTTTTGTATTTGAATTTCGAGTTCATATACTCTCGATTTCAACTGTTCATTTTCCAATTTCAACCTGATATTTTCCTGTGAAACTTCTTTTACTTCCGATTCAAGATTGTCCAAATATTCTTTCTTCTTTTTCCTCGATAAATATGCCGACTCGCGATTTTTTATCATTCTTTGTTGCCTTTTGAAAGCTTTACTCTGAAAGTATATAAGATAAATGAAATTAAAACAAAAAACAGGAAGCTGAAAATTCAAAGTTGCCACTGAGCTAAAAAATATAGCCACACTCTTTATAAACAATTTAATTTGATTGTGATTTCCACACTGGGTTTTGATTCTTATATGATCCTAATTATAAGCAAATTTAAAGGTTTAATTTAACTAAAATCCAGTGGCAACCTCCAAAAAAATTAGTGGCACCCCTTCCCTCCCCCTTAAAAAAAAAGCTTTGAACATACATCTACATCTTGTTTGACTTGATGCGCAAAAGGAAGCACACCATTAACCGGGGAAGTTGTCACAGTTGTTGTGGCGTTAGGGGTACCAAGCTGAAGAATATTTTGAGCAGTCAAAGTTACTACTGGCATGTCCTTATTATTCAAAACAATAGAGGGGCCTATAAATCAAATATATACATAGTTTTGTCAGAATATTCAGAAATGTAATAGACAGATTTAAAACCTTATCACTTTTGCATAAATAATACAATGTAAATAAGGCTAAAGGGTTACAGTACCGTCACATTTCCACATTATATAAGGAAGTGAAGAATCCATGCTGTCATTTGGAGGCGTTGTAGGAGGAGTCACTGGTGGTGACAACCAGGCAGTCTTGGAAATATCCGGAGTTTTATTAATCTGACGCAAAAAATTGCAACTTCGTTAAATTCACTTTATACTCTTTAAGAGTTCTTTAAGAGTTCATTTTATAGAATCAAAATGCAACAAAAATAGCTTCATACAAGGCATGCCAAATCTTCTTCGCTTGAGCCCTGAGAGTTTGTTGACAATGGGGGAGAAGGAGGCTCATTTTTGATGTTTGTATCTGTAAAAGACAAGTTTAATTACGAGGGACAGAAAGTACTTTTTATATTAATAACGCAATTTTTACCAGATAACGTTAAACACTTAAGCGCTTAAAAATAATGTAGGTTTCATCAAAAAAATTACAATGCACCTGCCTTATATGCGTCGATACTTTAATTTTTAAAAAAAACTTACTTAAATACTCTGAAACGTCAAATTGATCTTCTGAGTCCCGAATGTACCGGTAACTAAGCACATCTTTATTTAGAACGTCTTCAGGTAGAAAAGGAATCTACAAGTTATTAATGCAATTAATAACATCAACTAATTTCATGAACGACATCATGATACATAACAAAAGTGAGCTATTTTAAAAGTGGAGCTTCTGATATGGGTTACATACTCCCAGGTCTTCAGAAATTTGCTGAAAAATATCTTGATCATTTTGAGTTGAGTTCCCTAGAAAGTCATCTGGATTAACATCTGAAAAAACAAGATTTGTAAGGCATATTTTAAGGATATACTTAAATGAGCAGCCCTGACAAGCAAAATGCTTTTCTAAAATTGGGCAGAATGAGTGTGTGTGAGTGTTTTGTCAACACTATTCGCAAGGAAGCATAAAAGGATAGGCTACAGTGTAGGCTTACTGTAAATGCATGCTTTAGACTAAAACCAAGCTGCTAATGTTCACCTTTATTAATTAATAATATTTATAAGCAAAAGTATATCATACCAAGAACGACATCCTCTGAAATCATATCAGATATCAAATCCATATCCATTTCGCCATCGTTTATACAGTTAATTTCCATTTGTTTTCATCGCCTACTTGGTTTTCACGCACTCATCTGTGACAGGTGCCCATCCAAGGGGCTTTCAATAAGGATAAGTGTCAAGCTTAATTTCGTAATTATTTATTTATTTATGTTTATAGGATCTCTTTATGACTTTCAAATTATTAAAAAATACATATTTATAGCCTTTAAACTAGTTTATGGCATAATTTTAAGCTTTAAAATAAATTTTTAACCAATTTTGACGAGTTTGACGAGCTTTTGGATTAGCCCTTGACCTTTTACAACAGTGTACCGATAGACGGAGCCATTTGCCAGTGAATATGTCGCGTTCTTTGTCATGTCGGTCGTATATTTTCGTTCGTTTTTAAAAAGAAAGTTTTGTTAAAGTAATTAAATTGAGCAAAAACACAAATCTTCTAAAATTAGCTTCCCAAGTATGAATATTTCAAGATACCTTTTAGTTAACTTCAGTAGGCGTGTTTCTAGTTTCCGACGTTTATGGACAACTAGTCAGGTGAGAATCCGTTAAATATTTGAACATATCTCGCAAAAGCATGCTGCTGTTTCGCCCCAGAATGTGCACGCGCGCTGCTATAATTCTCTACTGGTAAATTCGTGCACTTGGCATCGTTGGCAATTCCAAATCAGAGAGATTATTTTATGCCAAAATTTGATTCGTTCCATAAGAATCGGTACCGGTACCATTTAAAGCATCACAGTTCCAAAAAAAAAATTGAATGTTCTAGACCTGTGATTGGGGATATACAGTTACCAGTAGTTTATCACAAATACGGTATCAGCCTTCATTGTCAAGTAGGCACTATATCATTGTTATAAATGTTATTTCATTGTGATTTGTTTTTATTATGGTAACTAATCATGTATGCAAATTTATCGTCTGCCATTTATTATTTCTTGCTTAAGTCAATTACCAGCAAACAGACGTGTGCAATTAAGTTCTTGCATAATGACTTCAAGGTCACTGAAACCATTTGTATTACCCACAATGCATCAATTAATACTAATGAAAGGGGTTCAAAGGTCAAATTAGAAACCCATGACGTGGCTTTGCTGGACTGCTCTTAGTTCAAGCCTATTTTACTCCACTTTTAATGAGTTGCTTCCAAGGCCTCTCCACCTTGCCAAGGTGGCAGTCCGTTGGAGAGGCCTCTTCCTCAGTGCCTATATAATTATAGATGCTGCACCAAGGAAGAGGGCCGCACGTATTTAATTATACGTGCGACAATGTTAGTTGGAAAAGTTATCAGGGCTAGAAACGAATAAATGCATTTTAGGACATGACAGTTAGAGTGCACGGTTTATGAAATATTTGGTAATGCATGCAGCCATGGTACGTGGACGACTCTGCGTTGGATCATGATCTGGCATAACTTCCTCCACTGCAACTACTATGATCAAAAAGAAAAAAGAAAACCGGAAAAATGAATAACGTGTTTATTAAAATAGTTGATTACCGATACTTAATCCACCCTGTGGATGCTCTGCCATGGGTTTTTGCACGTCAGGCTGTCCATGAATTGGCTGCTACGATTGGCAGTACTGTTGCTTGCAGTCCTTCTTAAAATAAAAAAAATAAAAAAATGTAAAACTAATGCTAAAGAATTTTAATTCTTAGCTGTTGATGGTGCACAGGGAAAATATAAAAGCCTTATATTCTGATAATTACCAGACAGCAAAAGCACATCGAACGCCGTGGCCATGGCTGCATGATATGCTAAGGGAAAGAAAAATAATTTAATTCAAATCAACGATCCAGAATTGTCATACTTGAGCATATACTTAATACAAGTGTCTCAATACTTATTCCACGGAGTGACGATTCTCCTCTTGAATCTGCTGAAGTCAGCATTCCCTGTGTTGATCGCTGCTCCTGGTCGCAAAATGCGCAGTGCTGCCGCCGCAGCCACCACCACCACCGCCCCCACATATATACGCACCTACACCCACATGCATGCAAGCGCGCAGTCGCGTCGTCGATGGCAGCTGCTCGTCCTCTGGCATCTCGCATTTCTTCGGCCAATTATCTTGACGGCCATCTTCAAGAAGTTGAAAGTCATTGGGCTTTTGGTTTCCATCGATGAATACACTGCCGTTGCTTTGTGTCCTGCATTCCTTGCAGGATACTTGTTGACGTTTGTAGCACACAGATGCTGGATGCTGGTCAAGCGATGACGACGTGTAGTCTTCTTTCGTGGCATCAATGCTGACTTCTTTCATTGCCAAAAGTCCAATGGCACTGCATCGCTGAGGCACTTCCACCTTGATGATCGATGATGGTGGACATCGCTGATTAACTCGCATTCTTCATGCCACGGATCACTGGCATTCCATGATCCCATTTGAAGGGCGATGAATATTGCACTTCTTCTACTTGCAGAGATGCACTGTTAAGGTCGAATATAGTCTCGTTGTACGTTGCATCGAAGACTTTCGCGGCAGCGCTGGTCACAACCTGTTCCCTTGGCAGGCTAGAATAGAAGCCCTATCTCAAAAAAAGAAAAAAAGAATGGAGATTATATAAAATGCACTAATTTTTTTATCAAATACCCCAGTAGACATGCAGGAATTTTCAGATACTTGTAGCTTCTCCAGATGCTTGTTACAGCTTCTCCGGCTACCTATCCTATACAGAACTATTTCATAGGCCTACCCGTACAATATTGTAGGCCTATTATTGAAAGTAAACAATTTGCATTTTATGCAACAAGATTCAACTGAATGAAAAATACATTTACAAAGTATCATAACACCTATATATATGCATATACCGGTATAGCATAGCCTTTTTGGCTTCGCGCGCAAGGTACCTTATATATTTATTTTATAATATGCAAATCTCATATTATTGGACTCATTTTTAGTAGTTGGAACTCCTTTTTAAAGATTTATATTCATTCTTACCTAAATATTCACATTTCGACATTTCATCAAGTATGGCCATATATGTGTATGGCTCATCAACATTTTAAAAAAATGGTTTACAAAGAATGATGTATATACCCAGTCTTCTCTGTATCCTTGTGTAGCCTACTATGCATGTCTGTGTATCCAGTACCTGAAAAATTTTCTTAGAAATTTTAAATATAGCTATAAAAATAATACCAATGAATTCATATTGCACAAAAATATAATATACATAATATATGAGATAATGAGAATATTTTTAACTTATCCGTGGACTGTTGAAGTCTGCCTGGATCATCGATGTTAACTCCTTGGTTGTCCAAATAAAAATGGCTACCAGTGAAAAAAGTTTCCAAATTAAAATGTAAATGTAATAATATGCAGGCTTACGTGTCACGTGACCAAAAATTCCACAATGCTTTCAATAGAAATTTGCATTTTGCATCATCTTTGACCCTGACTGGCCAGTTTTTGACCTTAGCATTAACATATATTATAAACTTGATGATTTTAAACATTCTGACAACAGCTGTATATTTATAAAAAGCCTGAATTGGTGGAGAAATATTTTATTAGAAAAAATATCCATTGCATACATTTAATTGAATTTTTTTTAAGTCCATTAAAATTTAAGAAATAAATAATAATAATATGTAAAAATAAAATTGGCGCCTAACAGTTTCATCCTATTATGAGTTTTTCATATTAGTCACGAGGGGCAGCAGGTGTTAAGACTGTATTTTTTCATATTAGCTTTATTTTCAAAATGGCGAAAAACTTGTGGTATTTTTGAATAAGTTTTTGTTAAGGGGGCTGTCCACACTTTTTAGAGCATGCCTCTATGGGAATTTCCATGTTAAATTCGTTTTCTTCAAACTGAA